>JAJOON010012282.1:0-59141 GCA_029582645.1 Solanum megistacrolobum | reverse complement strand
AATAATCAACATGCTTTTGTTTCATTTCAATTAGAGCATTAATATCTCTAGAAATAGGCTCAGTGATAAAAGTATAACTAATATCTTGATTTTTATAAGTAGCAGAAAATCCTTTAGCATTTATATTGGTAAAAGGATAAATTGCATTTATAAAAGGAGTTCCTAGAATAATAGGAGGGTATAACTGATTTTTTACTAAGAAAAAGAAGTGAGGAATACAAACTTTATTTTGGCAAATACGAGTATTGGATAATTTATACTTTATATCTAAAGCATGACCAGATGCAGATTTAACCATATGCGTTGTTTTCTCAAAATATTTAGTAGGTACAAGACCTTCTTGAATGTAGCTTACATCAGCTCCACTATCAATCATGGCTATGTTATTTATAGAAAAAACATTATCAATTAATATAGTACATTTAACATACCATTTATGAGCTGTAACAATTTGATGATAATAATGATAATAATAATAATAATGATAATAATAATAATAATAATAATAATAATAATAACAACAACAACAACAACAACAATAATAAGAATAACAATAATAATAATAATATTAATAATAACAATAATAATAACAATAATAATAATAACAATAATAACAATAATAATAACAATAATAATAATAACAACAACAACAACAACAACAACAACAACAACCACAACAACGACAACAACGACGACGACAACAACAACAACAACAACAACAACAACAACAACAACAACAACAACAACAACAATGACAACAATGATAATGATAATAATAATAACAATAACAATAACAACAAGAATGATAAAATAGTAACATTTTTTTGTAATTTATGAAAACTAAAGTATATGATTAATGAGATAAAAATTAAACATAATTTTGAACACATAATAAAAAAATAGGTTTTAAAATACATATTTAATCAAAAAGCAATTCGAAAAGGCTTATAGGTTGGTCAAAATTGGGTGTCAATAGCTGTCCCTCTTTGCTCGATAATGAATGATGAATTGGTGGGCAAAGACGTTGACTAAGTACCCAATTTTGTTCGACCAAGGGAAAGATGTTAGTGGGATAAAATGAAATGATAAGTAATTGTGAAAAAAAGGAAGGCGTGGCCGAGACTTAGGCCTTAAATCATCTACATATCTTTGGTATTATGAGAATGAGGTTGTGTGTTATTCTAGATTTAGGTACGGACTAAGATTCTAAAAAATGAAATAATGGTACGAGATTCGAATAGAAGCAATAGTAGCTTGAGTATATAAGATTAGATCTCAAGGCGGTATGAATAGTGTAAGGAAGATAAGAATGACTTAAGTTATGAGAGGAAAAGATCATATGAGTAGTGCGAAAAATGAGAAGACCTTTATTGCAGTAGATTATAAGTATGAAAGTCATATCTGAAAAAAAAGTTGATCTCGTCTAGAATCTGTCAGTCTCTGCGAACCTGGAGATTGTAATATGACTAAATAAAACAATTAGGGAATATATAGCGATTAAATGGTAAAATAGTTTATAAACATGATGCAATTTTCCATTGAGATCATGAAAATTTGTCTTAAGACAATAAGGATGACGTCTTAGGGCCATGATACACAAAAATTTAATCCTTAGGTCATGGAATAATTGTTGTAGGCCATGAAATTGATGCCTTTAGTCTATGACACCTTCGAAACATGATATATAGAAATTAAATCCTTAGGTCATGAGATGATGTCCGCGGGCCATGAAAATTATGTTTTTATTCTATGACGCCTTTGAAACATGATAATCATAAATTTAATCATCAGGTCATGAAATGATGTCCACAAACCATGAATTAAAGAATTTAGCATATGGCACCTTTGGAACATTAAAATATTGATAAAAGAATGTGTATCTATTTTTTTTTATGCAATTCGGCGATATTGCGATATTTACAGCTTGAGTTGATAGATATTTTTGTAGATGTATTTTTTGGGGCTCAATATGGTTTTCGTAACTTGATTATGTTGTAAATCTTATGGAAAATATTTTCATCACGAACACTTGTACCGAATTCACCAAAGCTTGTACTTCACCAATATCTCTTATAGGAAATTTTCATACCTTGAGGCGTGTCGAAAGACTCTGTCCTTGAGGATATTTCACCCGATATATGTGTATTCTTCAGGATTCAACAAGCTCTTCTAGTACAAAACTAGGAGCCAGAAACTAACAAAGATACACAATAGAAAGAAAATCCAGCACATGAAATATGGACAAAGGAGAAAGGAGCATCTCTCTTCCACTTCTACTTTTATGTGAACCAAGAAACAAATCATTTATAGGAAATGAGATAAGATCATTCTCCCAAATGTTTGCATGAAAATTCAAGACAATGATAAGAGGATTAATGGGTCATAAAGGATAATAATGGGAATGTTTAAACCTGAAAGTCAACTGCCAAAATGTGGCTTTCAATGGTGGAAAATATAATGGAATTATGGCTAATCAAGGCTAGGCATTCAATCACAATAAATATATATTTAATACTCATAAACAATATATGAAAGAATGTACCTAAACAATATTATGAATACTTCTCTTTGAGATATTGGAACCATTTTTTTCAACAGTCTCCTGCATATCTGAAAAAGAATATTAAGAATTGAAAGAAATAAGAAGTTTTGCTGGATTTCCACATATGAGTACAATGCATTGAATCTGGTGTTCTTAGACTATGAACCAGACCTAGATAAAACAAGATTAAATTTACAGAACAATTGGTGAAGTTTAGAACTTCTATGAACCAATAATTCTTTTGTAAGTCCAACGTCTTATTATATCACATTATACCCGCACAATCTTTTTTGTTATCGCGGTTTTGCGCTAAGAGGCCATGCGCGTGTCCTAATATTCATGAGTGCTCTAAAAATCTGTCACAATTTCATAGAAGCGGCATTACTTCACACTCATATAGGCCCAATCATCAAGTGTATTCTGCAGAGCAATACACCACCTATAAAGGATATGAATTGGATTAAGAGTTCTAATTCAGCCTCACTTTGCCTTGCAGATTGTTGCACTATATTCACACATCATAGGAGGGACATAATTTTATAGTGCTTACTTGATCAACTAATGACTTGTTATTACCCATATGAACCTAATTCATGGGATATCCAATCACATAGGTTGGGTTACCATCATTGTTGATCTTCTAAAATGACAAAAAGTCTTACTCCCCTCGATGTTTCATTTAGTCAGTGAATTGATCAGATTCACCTTCGACTACACATAATTTATTTACGTAAATAATTCATTTCACTGCAGTATTTTTATCACATTGTGTATCAAACACATGTATCTAATTTAGTCAAATAAAATTTGTTTTATTCCAATTGGAATACACACTAATAGTTGTCTTAACCACTTAGTCTCATCACCAATCAACTCCACAACAACTAACTCTATTTAGTTGTTTTTTATATTTGGCACTCAGAAAAATGTACCAACTTCTTTTACCTTTTTCATCATATATTGTACCCTTTTTGTACAACAAAATATTCAATCTATTTAGTATTGTACTTATCGTACCTCTCATGAATTACCAAAGACTCTTTTTAAGATTATGCATCAAGAAGCAATATCATATTTAACAACAAGAACACAAAAGATATTATCACTAGTAAACACTCAACAATACCATTTTTAATTTTCGAACTCTATCGTTGTATTATGTCACACCACAACTAACTATCACAAGTCTGTATATACAACATTTTTTAGCATACAATCAAAAACTTAAATCCTATTTTTCTTAGGATCATATAGTACAACCTTAGCGAAACACCCCTACACTTTCAAATATTTCAAAATGGAGGTATAACTTTTCCAATGTTATTTTCAAATTAATATGTAACATATAAATCTCTATATACACTAAAACATATATCAAAAGTTGTATCTTCATTTCTCAATTAAATATCCAAAGATATTATTTATAAATGTGATGCAATATAATTTGCAACCTCCAATCTTTTAAAACTGTTGTAAACTCTAAACTATAATAAAAGATCACATTCAAGACCATTCCAGTAACAATACTATATTTCTTACACTCTCAAACATTAGAAACGATTTTAACAAATTGAATTCAATATTTTTTTTTATTTTTTATTTTTTTAAAGGTTGACGTTAGCAAGGAATTCAAACATAATTAATACACCAAAGGTACATAAAATATTAAAATAATAAATTTGAATATATGAATTTACAAGATATCAATTTCATTTTATTAATCTAAAATTAAACAAAATAGACTAGAAGTCTAACACGTCAAAAATTATCTCAATCAATCAAGTATATATAACTATTAACATTTTCATCTATCACTTAAAACATTAATCATAAACAAAATCAAGGCTACAAATTCATCAACCCCAAGCATGTCATACTGTCATACCTTATCAAATTCAAGTAAACTTTTCATTCAATTTTTTCTCACAATTTCACAAGCATCAATTTGCATAAATATTAGTATCATGTACCACCTCAATTTATGTCAATAGATTTGAAATTTTAACAATAACATTTTTATTCTAAGAACTTAAGTAGTTCTAGAATCACCAATATATATACAAATTTCTTCTTTTCTAATTTGGGGCTAGAGCACAAAGTAATTTAACTTCACACAAATATGTCCAACACCAAAGTCTCACATCCAATTTTTCACATTGGCCACAAGATTCACTTGAGACATAACCACAATAATTTATATCATTCGCTTACTCAAATATAAATGTACTTGGTAGGATTATTATTATTTCTCCAAATCTTCTCGATTGATGGTTATTGTTGGCTTAATTTTTCCATACACAAATTTATTAAAATATAGACATATAATTTTGTTACATACCTTATTCACACGAATATAACGATCCAATTATTTTCCACAAACCAACTTTTGTGCTATATTTCTCTCTGTAGGACGCTTTCATCCGTAAGCAACTCCATTGTATTCTACCGTAAAACTCAGATGCCAGAGTATTCAACTTGTGAATCAAAATGAAAATTAAGAGATCAAACCAAATAAGTGAAATAAAATAATAAGAAAGATATGACTTATCTTTCCTTATAATTGCATGAAATTTTGAGTGCTAATTTAAGCACGATGATGTCATCTCTATAAGAAGTCATAGAGCATCCACCTGTCTCCATATCCAAATCAGTTTTGTCTTCATCGTCACTATTCTCCGTAAGATAAAGTGGAAATATCCTTAAGATTGTTGTAAATCTTACGGAAAATACCTTCATCATGAACACTTGTACCGAATTCACCAAAGCTTGTACTTCACCAATAACTCTTATAGGAAATTCTCATAGCTTGAGGCGTGTCGAAAGACACTGTCCTTAAGGATATTTCACCCGATATAGGTGTATCCCCCAAGATTCAACAAGCTCTTCTAGTACAAAACTAGGAGCCAGAAACTAACAAAGATACACAATAGAAAGAAAATCCAGCACATTATGGACAAAGGAGAAAGGAGCATCTCTCTTCCACTTCTACTTTTACGTGAACCAAGAAACAAATCATTTATAGGAAATGAGATAAGATCATTCTCCCAAATGTTTGCAGGAAATTCAAGACAATGATAAGAGGATTAATGGGTCATAAAGGATAATAATGGGAATGTTTAAACCTGAAAGTAAACATCGAAAATATGACTTTCAATGGTGGAAAATATAATGGAATTATGTTTAATCAAGGCTAAACATTCAATCACAATAAATATATATTTAATACTCATAAACAAGATATGAAAGAATGTACCTAGACAATATTATGAATACTTCTCTTTGAGATATTAGAACCATTTTTTCAACAAATTAAACCTTAGCTCAACGTTAATGTAATTCTCGGACTCAATATTATTCTTAGGCATATATATTGCTCTCCGGCACAGTATAATTCTCGAGCTTCATGTAGTTTTCAAGAGCAATGTAATTCTTTGGCACGATGCAATTCTCAGGGACAATGCAATTCTCGAGCACAATGCAATTTCTCAGGTACAATGCAAATTCTCAGACATAATGCAATTCTAAGGAAAAATGCAATTCTGGGGCACAATGCAATTCGAAGGCTCAATGTAATTCTCGGACACAATGCAAATTTCCAGACACAATACGATTTCTCAATCACAATGCAATTCTCAGGCTCAATGTAATTATGGGGCACTGTAACAACCCGAACCGTCGTTAATTAGGAAAAAGCAAAATTTGGGCAATTCTAGGCCACTATCCCACCAGGGCGAGCCAGATGCCGCTAGGGCGGGTTAAGTTGGCGCCAGAGCGGGATAAGCGAGACAAAATGTAAATAACGCGAAATCCTATTTTCTCCTTCTTCCTAAAATACCTAATTTAGTCGTAAAACACCCTAGAAACCCTCAAAATGCTGCTCTAAGCTTAAGAAGGAAGGAAAAGGAAATTTCTAGCGTGAGGATGGCGATATCTTGCGGATTGTTGGCTATATTCACCATCATGTCATCCGGAAAAATAGAAAATTATCCGCAATTACTCCGTGCAGCTACTTGGCGCCCATGTAGGCTAGGTTTTATGAATTGAGTAGTTATAAATCTGTGTTCACCGCGTAATATATGTAAATCAATAGTAGAATTATGCGTAGGCCCTGGTGCATCGAATGAAATAGGGTTAAATCATAGGAAGAAGCCTTAGATAATGAACTAGGGCTAGTTATGGTTGAATTAATGCTTACATGATATGTGTGGATGAGTAGTTCATTGGTGATGATTGTGATCGTATGATTGTGTGATGTGGGTTCGTTCTTGCTTCATTGTAATACGTGTATGTATGTGAACAAAACCTCTTGATCACACCTAATGTGAACAAGTATGAACGAAGAACTATATGTTATGAATCACCTCTTGTTGTATGATTGTGATAATATACATTGTAATTATGATTGTGGATCGGGTGTTGCGTTCTGACACACTAACCTAGATCGGTTGCCACATTTCGGCATAAATATGGGATCGGTTGCCACATTCCGGCATAATCTTTGGATCAGATATCACATTCCGGTATGCTAACAGTTTGGGTTTGGGTTCCATGAGAGGACCAATAACTTGTTATGAGTGTATATTATTGAGCACGTGATAAATGATATTGTAATTTCCTGGAGTGGTCGTGTGGTTATGAGGACTTATATCTGGTTGTTCTTTTGTGTTGACTGAACTCGTTGTGTATGTGGTTGTTGGATGAATCGGGGAGGCCAAGGGTTCAAGGGTCGTAATAATTGAAAGCAAGGGTTGTCCGTATGTTTCAAGGGTGAGAAGTAGAGGTAGTGTACATGATGTAAATGCTTAGGTGGATTTCACTTGGGGGAAATGAATTTTCATTTAGTGGTTAGAAAGCTTGACGTAATGTGCTATGTGGCCAGGGCTGGGTAATATGAAGAGGAAGTAAGGGTGTGACATGAGCGGTTAGTTGGAACACTTGTAGTGTAATTGGGGACTTTCTGTGTGTTAGAATGGTTAGGCTATGACCAAGTACCTAGTAAGTAGGTTACTGAAAAGATGATTAGTAGTTAAAGTGCTAGTGTAATTTGGAGGTATTTCGAGAGAGAGTAAAGGTGGAGAAGCGAGTGGTTTTATTTCATGATTTCATTAGTTAGTTTCTTATGTTATGTGGTGGGCGTCGGGTTGACCGATGATGCCTACCAGTACGTGTGGTTGTACTGATGTTACTTTGTTATGTCTTTGACATAGACTGGATGCAGGTTGGTGATGTTCCATAAGGTGAAGACGAAGAAATATTCCAGCAGCTTCTATCCTTCATTCCGCATGGTGGGAGCTGTGTCTTTTAATTTATTATGTCCAATTGTACTCTTAGTAGCTCTTGTACCTGTTTAGACTAGATCCTTGGGGGTGTTAATTACTTTGCAAGTCTTAACCAATATTTATTAAGGAGATTTTTTTAATAAAGACTTATGATTTCATTTATACCCATTTTTCATTAATTTTTCACATGTTTTGAATTTTGGGATATGAGGGTTCTCCTACTTAGGTATTAGAGTGGGTCCCCGCAAAGCCCAGTGGGTTGGGTCGTGACAAATTGGTATTAGAGCCCAGGGTACCGGTCTCCCAGTACAAGAGCAAAATGTTGAATAGACTCCTGCGGATTGGTGTGTTGACATCCACACCTAATCTTCAGGAAGCTATGAAGCATTCTAGGAAGTTGTCTCATATTTTCTCTCCCTTCGTGCGAGTGTTGCTTGTGTTATGAGTTGAGTCCAATTGATATTTCCCGATTCCAATTGGTATCTCAACGTAGTGAACTAGGTGTCATGGTTACGACTAAAGAGACACAAGCAAAGTTAATTGGAACTGAGAAGGTTCCAATTGGTATTTGGCCTTAGGGGTTGTACAATGCATAGATGATCAGTAATCGTCATCTACGAGATGAACTAAATCATAAGGTGAAATTGTTGTGATGCGTAGTAGTAATTGTGAATGTGTGCTTGTGTCGTTTGAAATAATTGTGAATGCCTACTTTGTGTCGTTTGAATTAACTGTGAAATGGAGGTCTTCTGTGGGTGTCTGATTTTACTGATGATATGAAAGTAATATGGTTGATGTGCATGACATGACTAAGCACACCGTGTTGCGTGTCTATATTTGTTATGTGTAATATGCTGGCTAAATTTTTGAAATATTCAAGTGTAACTACTTGAGTATCACGAAACATGTTGAGGGAAGAGGTCATAACTAAGTTTAGTGCAAGGGTCTAGATAATCTATGAGTGATTTGTAAGATGAAATCTGGACATGCATTGCGACCAACTAGTAATCGTGTGACTGTCTGGGTGTATCTTAGGAATGAGTGTGTGGTAGTGCTGAAGTAACATAAAAGGGGTCATGAAAAGCGTACTCCATTGGGTTGACCCGGGGGTAGACAATGATTATCCTAGTTGAAAGAACGATCCTAAGTGCTTAAGTATAGTTGGGAAATTTCAGGAAGTGTTAGGAGTAAGAAAACTCCTAGAAAACTTTTGGCCTGGTTTCTGGTTCCGCCAGAGCCGCTTGGGCGGGATTTTTCCACCAGGGTGAGACTGCCAGAGCAGAATTTCTCCCGCCAAAGCGGGACGGGAAAGGCAGAACCTTAGCCTGCCTCCTATTTTTTCCCCCCGCTACCCAAATTAACCCCAAATGGGATTAGGACAAATCCCTGCAAATCCTTTCAGCGTTCAACAATCGAGTATGGATTATAAAACTTAATAATAGATTACGAGCTGCGTAAACAGCTAGAAAACCAGCATCCATGTGCTACAAAAAAAACTTAGGGAAGCGAAACATAAAAACAAAGTTGTCTTAAACTTTACAAGCCCAAGAGGGGCAAAAGGAAAACCAAATAAAGGACTCTGGGACTGGGAGTTGTCAATATCTGAGCATAGATCCTCCGGAGGTACCAGGCCTGTCATGGCCTCGTCCATGAAGGTAAAGTACTGGAAATCTCCTTTCTCTACCCGGGGAAGCTCCTGCCCAGGGGCAACACAAGTGAATATGGTCATCACGGTCTTCCATATCCGGACCATCAGACGATCCCTCTCCAGACCCTTCCTTCTCTTCGGGCATAGCTCGTGACGGAGCATCTCAACCTCTAGGGCAGTGCTGGGTGGAACCGGAGTGAAGTCCACAAAAGCACTCCCCAACCTCTTTCGGACGATAGCCAGATCCTCCTCGACCCGTGCACCTGAGAGTGGGTCTCGTCGTCCGAATCTACAGCCGCCTTACTGCTGCTAGCCCTTCCCGTTCTCTTTCTCTTGCTCCTGGAAGTAGAACCTACTCTAACTAAATGAGGGTGAAGGGGGGATCCATAGGAAGTACCTCATCGGCATCAAAAAGCAGCACTCTTGCCCAGTTGCACAACGCAGTAATAAGTCCAGTAGGAAGAAAGCCTTCCTGTTACCCCGGTAGAACATCTTCCACTCTGAAATGATCTGCGCCCCCACATTCAACTCGATGCCCTATATAGCGTACGCCACCACCAATGCATGGGGAAAGGTCACGTCGGTGCTGTTTCCCGATGGGCGGATCCTCCTAGTCACTAAGTGTAGCCACCTCTTTGCATCAGGTGACCAATCCGTGCTAGTAATACCCTTTGCAATAGCCCAGTAGACCTGATCCCGACGCGTAGGCTCAACCAAAGTGTCTCTCAACCACTTTAGATCCATTTCCCTCAGCTTGGCCTCGTACTCGGCGTTCGAGACCTCCAGTACCTCTAGAGCCTCATTAATAGTGGTGGCATTCAGAGGAATGTCAACTCCCCAGATACGGATGACGGGGTGAGGGTCGTCCCATCTCATTGTAGGTAGGATGGCGTAGAACTCCCTCACCCAAGTGGAACGTGCGTCCGGGGGAGCCTCAATCAGTGGAATCCATCCGAACTCCATCAGGTGAGCATAAAATGCAGCCGCCTTCTCATATAGCTTGAGTAACATGAACCCTCTCTCGCAGCAGAACCCTGTGTTCCTGCTGTCGTGATACCTCTCCTAACTTGCGGTATCGGGGTATCGAATGAAAGTAAGTTTTCTTCATTTAGACCTGCCATTTAGAGAACCTGTGATAAGTTGAATAGAAGTTAGAACACGATAGGAATAGACATTTTATGGTCAAAAAGGGAAGAGAAAATGTCTGAGTAAGGATGCAGGCAACTGGTCTGGCACATCCCGCCACAACGGCCAAAATTCCGCCAAGACGGGATTATGAAGGTCGCCATAGCAGGATAAAGGCCGCTAGAGCGGCCTTCATCTGGGACGAACACCAGGTGCGATAATGGCACCTTTTCATCCCGAAACCTTTGTTTTCGACAGAATTTCAGCATATTAGAGTATATAAACTACCCTAGAACATAAATAAGCAATTATTTTGGCAAAATAACTCCTAAATATCCCTCAAATCTGAGGTTTATATCAACTGACCCTTCAACTTCCCTCACCCATTTTGGTATCGATTTAACCGTATTTCTGCGAAATTCTTATGCCCAGAACATGGTGGAGACGTAAGGGAAGTACCCATGCTATGTTTATTTATCAAAACTAGAAACCTACTTTCATTTTTGAATAACTACCGTAAAACCTTTTCAAATTCGATCAGTTAGTCGACATGCAATCATTGTTAATCAAGTACAGAAGTAAAGAGCGTAAGGATCAGATTATTACCTTGATTTTGACGTTCGGAAATGAAGTGAATAGAGAGTGTTTGGAAGTTTGGAGGTGACTTTAGGGAGAAATGAAGAAATGATATTCCTTTTCCCCCCTTTGTTTCTGATCTCCCGCTACAGCGGGAGATTTCTCACCACAGCGGCACCACCTTAGCGGAAGGGCTGCTGCCCTGGCGAAGCAAGGCTGTGAAACTTGGGCGCGTTTTCCTTCGTTGAAAGTTGCCTCAAATTCTTCTAGTTTGTTGGGTATAGTACGTTTTCATGTGTCAAATAATCGAAAAGTCACCATTCGTCATGATCCCATAGTGGACCGATCTTTTAGTTAGAAGTATTGAGAAATAGAGTGTGCGACTATCCACACACTAGTCGTTCGGGGACGAACAAGGGGTAAATTGGTATTTATTGTAATGACCCGAACCGTCGTTAATTAGGAAAAAGCAAAATTCAGGAAATTTTGGGCCATTGTCCGACAAGGTTGAGCCAGATGCCGCTAGGACGACGGCGCCAAGGCGAGGTAAGTTGGCGCCAGAGTGGGATAGGCGAGACAGAATGTAAATAACGCGAAATCCTATTTTCTCCTTCTTCCTAAAATACCTAATTTAGTCGTAAAACACCCTAGAAACCCTCAGATTGTGTGTTGTGGGTTTGTTCTTGCTTCATTGTAATACGAGTATGTATGTGAACGAAAGTTGTTGATCACACCTAATGTGAACAAGTATAAACGAAGAACTATATTCTATGAATCACCTCTTGTTGTATGATTGTGATAATATTCATTATGATTGTGATTGTGGATCGGGTGTTGCATTCCGACACACTAACCTAGATCGGTTGCCACGTTCTGGCATAAATATGGGATCGGCTGCCATGTTCTGGCATAATCTTTAGATCGGATACCACGTTTCGGTATGCTAACAGTTTGAGTTTGGATTCCATGAGAGGACCAATGAGTTGTTATGAATGTATATTGTTGAGCATGTGATAAATGATATTGTAATTCCTCGGAGTGGTCGTGTGGTTATGAGGACTTATATCTGGTTGTTCTTTTGTGTTGACTGAACTAGTTGTGTATGTGGTTTTGGATGAATCGGGAGGTCAAGGGTTCAAGGGTCGTAATAATTGAAAGCAAGGGATGTCCGTATGTTGTAAGGGTGAGAAGTAGAGGTATTGTACGTGATGTAAATGCTTAGGTGGATTTCACTTGGGGGAAAGGAATTTTCATTTAGTGGTTAGAAAGCTTGACGTAATGTGCTATGTGGCCACGACTGGGTAATATGAAGAGGAAGTAAGGGTGTGGCATGAGCGGTTTGTTAGAACGCTTGTAGTGTAATTGGGGACTTTCTGTGTGTTAGAATGGTTAGGCTATGACCAAGTACCTAGTATGTAGGTTGACTGAAAATATGGTTAGTAGTTAGAGTGCTAGTGTAATTTGGAGGTATTTCGAGAGAGAGTAAATGTAGAGAAGCGAGTGGTTTTATTTCATGATTTTACTAGTTGGTTTCTTATATTTTGTGGTAGGCGTCGGGTTGACCGATGATGCCTACCAGTACGTGTGGTTGTACTGATACTACTGTTGCTATGTCTTTGACATAGACTGGATGTAGGTTGGTGTTGTTCCATTAGGTGAAGATGAAGAAATATTCCAGCAGCTTCTATCCTTCCTTCTGCATGGTGGGAGATGTGTCTTTTAATTTATTATGTCCAGTTGTACTCTCTTAGTAGCTCTTGTACATGTTTAGACTAGATCCTTGGGGGTGTTTATTACTTTGCTAGTCTTAACCAATATTTATTAAGGAGATTTTTTATAAAGACTTATGATTTCATTTATACCCATTTTTCGTTAATTTTCCGCATGTTTTGACTTTTGGGATATGAGGGTTCTCCTACTTAGGTGTTAGAGTGGGTCCCCGCACGGCCCGGTGGGTTTGGTCGTGACAGGCACACTGCAAATTTTTGGAAATAATGCAATTCTTTGGACACAATGCAATTCTCAGGCTAAATGCAATTATCAAGCTTAATACAATTTCTCGGGCATAATGCAATTCTCAAGAAATGCAAATTCTTGAGCACAATGATATTCTTGGACACAATACATTTCTCAAAAACGATGTTATAGTTAAGAATATAAGGTGGCTTAGAATATCATTTAATCGGTAGCACAAAGTGCCTCTTTCAAGGTAATTGTCGGGCTCAATATAATAGTTGAGAGTTTAAAGTATCTTAGATCTTCATCTTATTGGAAGGAGAGAGTGTCATTTCTTGGCAGTTGTCGGGCTCAAAATAACAATTGAGAGTATAGAGTAGCTTAGACCTTTGTCTTATTGGAAGGACATAACGTTATTTCATGGCAATTATTCGGACGATGTTGGAATTGCTTCTTGCATTTGTCCATGACTTTTTCTGCGTTCAAAGAAAAATTGTTAGTTTATAAAAAGGGAGGTTGATCTATATCTTTGACCAGCACACTCCATTTTTCCTTGACATTTAGGCCTTTTTCGGACATTGTCTTTGGGCAATATATAAATAGTATAAAAAGAAGAATTAGAAAGAAAAGTTTTGGAAAACACAAAAATAATAGATTGTCTAAAATATTGTTGAATCTTTGAGCATGACACATTTTCAGACTTTACAATATCCAATTAGAAGAGGTCTTTTCGATTTTGGTGTGCATCATAGATATTTTGGAAAAAACATTCAAAAACTTCTACCAGTATGGAACTTCTGATATTCTGATCATTTTTATAGATTGTTAATCGCTTTCTATGAATTTTTTAGATCCTTACAAAAATTATGCCCGAGTCTTACGGTTTTCAAGAGAATGCTTTTTGATGGAATTTTTGAGATCTTCTCAAAAATTCTACCTCAGTCTTATGATTTGCAAGAGGATGCTCTTTTGATTGAATTTTTGAGATCCTCTCGAAAATTCTGCCTCAATTGTATAGTCAAGAAAAAATATGAATTCTATTAGGATGAGACCGTACTCCATAGGAGAGCTTATATATCTCCTCTTAAACGGGAATCAGGTTTGACGTAGTTCCAAATTACAAAGTAAAGAGCAGGAATAAAATATAGATGCAGTATCTCTTTACAACATCTGAGTTGATAGATTGGGCAAGATTTCACCATCCATTTCTACTAGTATGAGTGTTCCCTTGTCAAAACTCGAAAAACCATGTATGGACCTTGACGAATCGATGAGAATTTACCCTTTGCCTCGTGTTGATTTGGAAAGATTCGCTTCAAAACTAATTGCCCAAGTGAGAAATGTCTTGGTTTGACCTTCTTGTTGAAAGTTCTAGCCATTCTATTTTGATAGAGTTGACCGTGATAGATTGCATTAATTATACTTCTGTCAATTAATGTTAAGCTCTCAAATCGGTTCTGCACCCATTTAGCATCGCTCAGCTCAACTTCTTGAATAATGCTCAAAGACGATATTTCCACTTTAGCAGGTATAAGAACTTCATTACCATACACTAGAAAATAAGGCATAACCCTAGTAGAAGTTTTGATGGTAGTACGATACACTTATTTCTAACATCTCCTATAGTTGCAAGGCTACATAGTCAGTTTGCTTCTTGTGCAGGTGTACACATTGATGTGTTGCGCAACTACAACAAGTAATTTTAAAGTAATGGACGTCTTCGCAATCTCCAAAGCTTTAGCACATATATTGAGCCTTACCAACCATTACTAAATGGAAATCATGAATGAGAAGAAATTCAAGAAAACATGAAGAAAATACTATTTATAGGAGGATCGTTTCTCAGGTCCAATTGATAATTAATCAGATGATTAGAGTCTACTATCCCCAGTTAAATTTATCACCAACGAACTAGCCGACACTGATACAGTTCTTGAGAAATTACAAGCCTAAACTATATTCATTGTTTAGTTAAGTGGAAGAAACAGTCATATGTACAATCAAAATCAACACAGATGAAGCAAATCAAAGAAATCTATGACTAAGTTCCTATGGGTTTTATTTAAGGAATTACATTGGAGATCTAATTTATGCGAAGGCAAGATAGATAGGAGAAGCTTCAATTCTAGGTGAAGAGACTACATCAATTCATAAAGCCATGAGATACTGTCTTAGCCAAGGAATTCTTAATGCTAACACAGAGACAAACCCAATGATTCTAAGTAACATAATCATAATGTTTGGAAACCACCACAGAAAATCACACAAGAAGTAGAGAAAATCAGAGAGATGATGCAGCAATTACAAATTTGGATTGCACTTGTGTTCAGAAAAGGAAATAAGCTAGCAGATTTCTTTACAAATCTAGCTTTCGAGCAAGAGAACACAACACACTTTCAAGATTTTCAGTTGATACCATCAATGCAAAAGAGAATAATTAATTCAGAAAAACAAAGATTCCTATTGCTCCAAATTGCATATGCAAGTGTATGTGGTCACATAAGTAATATAATGACTCTTAAAAGAACCGGATTATCGAACCCAAGCTCTTTAAAGAACCGGATTATCGAACCCAAAGGACTTGTCAATTAACTATTTACTAAATTATACTTGTCTAATTATTTATTTAAGAGTACCAAAAGAATTTGATTTTTATTTGAAAAGAAAAGAATGCAGGAATTAAATAATAAGATTATTTACAATAGTTGAAAAATTCCAGGGCTGCGGCATACAGTTTCATGTATCACATCTCATGCATTAATTAACTACGATTATCAAATTACTGATTTACAGGGTTGATTTTATGATCATGGTATCCCGACCTCTAATCACCAACTTCAATTAGGTGTCTAACTACATCATTGAGCGGGGATAGGCAGTCCTAATTGGTGAGCATTTATATTTCATCCTGTTTTGTAACCAAGCTAGGTGTTTATACGGGCGTCACTCCTAAACACAAATCAACTCAATTTAATGGAAGATCAAGCTTTCTGTATCCTTTGGTCTATCTACAGCGTCTCCCATGTTTAAGAGTGGACAAGAGATTTATCTTTATGGTGATCAAGCATGAGATACTAAAACAAGAATATAAAAGTAATTTAAAGTGATAACCAACATTAATTCAAAAGCATCGATGTTCAATAATTACCCATTGCCACATCCCCAGAACAAAGGCTTTTAGCTACTAATATCTAAGAAAATAAAAAGAAGAAAAGAACCCTAAAAAATATTGACACCTTTATACTTGATGTCCTATGATTGATCTTCTCCCCCAAAATAATTATTTCTATAGACTATTTATAGATATAGAAAATCCTAAATAAAATAACTGAGTCCAAATCAAATTAGGAATTCAAAACCAAACAAAATTTGGTTCTCTTTTTTTTCGCGTGAAACTGGCCGCATGAAACCGCCTCAAATTATTTGAGGGCCTTCAATATCGCCACGTGGCAGCTGAGGCAGGTAAGCTCAATTCTAATTTTCAACTGCCTTTCATATGTTTATATATTATTATATTCTATTTAATCAATTAAGTTGTCTTCTTGATTTCTTTTTCAACCTTCCAATTTTAATTCGTTTTAGCTTCAAACTTTTTCAATTTTACACCAATTTACTCCTACAAATTAAATACACTATTTAGCACAATTCATAAAATTCATGCTAAAAACGGATAAATATAAATAATATGTGAGGCAAATAATGATTAAAATATATATTTTTGGCCTCACATCAACACTCCACACTTAAACTTTTATTCGTCCTCGAGCAAACATTAAAGCTCATCTAAAAAAATCATACTAGGAATGTAATCACTTCGGTTGATACAAACAATTAGGTCACATATAAATTTCAAAACATCAAGTACAATTTCCGATCATTATGCAGACATCCAAATAAACAACAAATCTCTAACCTTCTAACCTCAAGGAAGGACTTTGAACTCATCAAATTTAAGTCTGCTCACCTACTCTCATCAAAGAAAGCTAATAAAATCACCTATCTATCGTGAAACAAGTGTCCTCACAAAAAGTAATAGTCCACACACTCAATTCAAAAGATTGAATATAAATTAAGGACTTAGCATCAAAGAACAACTCTCACACTCACAAATAAAATTCACATGTATGCACAAAGAACCATATGCTTGCCCATTATGTACATCTTCACTAATTAAGCATGCTTGAATGGAATCAAATAGGACTTTAACGGATTGTAATGTAGGCTAGGGGACGAGTAGGAAAACTATATAATAATGACTTACACTTCCTTAAGCACTTTGCACTTTAAGACTTTATCACCCATTATTTTCTTCTTTTTATTTTCAGCCCTCTCTTCAACAATTATTTCATAAGTAAGTCTCATCATCTCAAGAATGCTTCAATCATTTTTTTTCTTTACTTTAAGAGGATTTTTTTTCATGTCACATTCTTTTGTTCTTTTTTTTTTCTTTTCATGTCACATTCTTTCAAAGAGGGATTTTAAAGCACTTTGTAGCTATCATTAATTAACTTTTTCACTCAACAATTTCTTTTCTTCAGAATTAACAATTAGAATAAGTCTACGCTATAATGCTCAAGGATGCAAGGTGCAAAAACTAGGGATTCAACAAAATAGTTAAGGGCAAAATATGGCTACCAACAAAAGGCTACAGGCTCAAAAGGGCTAACTAGTGATATAATATCTTGAAAAAGCCAAAATTTACAAGACAAATTAAAGAAAGCCTATTATCTTCTCCTAAACAAAGCAACACTTTTTATTTCTCTTCAATAACATGCAGGGCAAGTTCTAGACAAAGATACAAAACATGGAATAAACAAATTCTCACCACACATGAGACGAGTATCAATCAAAATGGATCAATTCCACTTCTAAGACAGACAGGATCATAACAAACTACAAAATAAAGTAAGCTATTTACAAAGTTACAATCATGAGCTTAGACGTCAAAGAATTCACAATTTCCCTATCAATCAAGCATTCACAAGAAAGTACTACTAAAAAATCAGGCCTAAATAACAAGTATCACACCACTCAAAAGGGTCTTTTCTTTTCTCTCAAAAAAAACAATTAAAAGAAAACTTATTCCTAAAAATATAAGAGACACTCGGTTGAAAGGGACTATCATCAGGAAAAGAACCGAAACAAAAGCCAAGGAACCCATCCTAAAAAGAAATGACTCAATAAAACGATAAAAACTAGGAATTCATTCTTTCGCCCCACACTTTAAAAAATGCTACGTCCCCAAAGCATCAAATAAAATTTAAAACAAGGGTTATAAAAACTTCCTGAGGCCTTTAGGCCTAGCTAGTAGCATGTTCTCTTAATTTTCATCAAGGGTCGTATGCACCCCACACTTAAGCTTAAACGTGCTCCTTCGCTTCAAACTTTTGGGTACTTAGATTTCCCCTAATCTGCAAAAACAAGACCAAAAGAAAAAAAAGTGACACTAATAAAATAAAATAAGAAATTACACTACTAATTGGGTTTTCTCCCAATAAGCGCCTAATTTAACATCGCGGCACGACACAAGTAAGTTCACTACTTTTCTTTCCACTTTGAGCTTATGAATTGTACCCTAATTTTGCATCAAATTTTCTGCTCCTTTCTAGGAGCGGTGGTACAAAGATAAAGGAACCAAGTAATATATGTTGCATCTTGCACTTCTTGGCCCTTATGTGAGGAATGCCATTTTGTCTACATGGACTAAAAAACATTAGGATGTAGGGGCCTTTTTCCTCATCTATAAACTCATCCATTAGCTCAGATGATATAGAAAAGTGTTTTGAATGAGATTCAAAATGCTTCAACTCCAAAGCAACATTTTTAAAAGCAAATTTACCACTAGACGGTGTCTAGCGGCCTTTTATTAAACATAAAAAATATCAATAGGAACAAGTACAAGCAAGGGGGGCTAGGCCTTACCTTACTAATCATTGTGAAGTAGGCCTTACCTTACTAATCATTGTGAAGTACCTAACTTCTGCTACCTAACAATCATGAAGAAAATAAGAGTTAGAGAGACCTAAGTATATTCTAATCATCATAGAATTGTAATACACTCCATGATGATATTACAAATGAGGATGCTTAAATAATGTAACAATATGTCAATCAAGAGGAAAGTTGAGTTATCAGCCTCAACCTTTCTATTACAAAAGCATGAATTAAAAAGATTGATTGCCCATCAAAAGTAACTTGAAGTATTTTTCTCTTATCTTCTTCTTCAAACCTATCCAACAACACTTGATAATTCATATCTTTTTATGGATTTATTGGATCTAGTTTAACCTATTGATACTGTCAAATGGTTTTGCTTTGCCTGTCACATTAGTAGGTTCCTTGGAACAAACTCTTCAGTCATTTTACCGTCCCAACTATGTTGCCTTCCATGTGTCTTTTTTTTTCTTGTGTTGGTTCCACTTCTTAGTTGCCTAGGTGATATATCCCCTTTCCTAGCCACTCTATCAAAGCATATGTCCATCATATTGGCTTCTTCATCTTCATCAAGAGAATCCTCACCTAAATCAATTGTATTTGACACTAAGGCCCTTGACTCATTCTTCTTTGCAAGCACATTTTGGCACAAATACCAAAGCTTCTGGACTTAATTTGCTATTCAAAGCAGGTGGTGAGACCTGTTTTTCTTGGATCAAATCGTTGTCATTCTCTGTTAACTTTGCTTGGTTTCCAGTAGTCTTCAATAAAGCATCAAAGTTATTCGAACATAATAGGTCCCTTGAGGCATTACTAATATCTTGACTCTTCTCACTGTCATGAAAATTTCCAGCCGGACCCTTTTCACTACATGGAGAGTTATTTTGACTAGTCGGGGAAATGATCTGACTACTAGTTGATATTTTGTGTGCAACAAGTGTCCAGTTTTTAGTTGGATTCTCATTTTCAACTTGCAAAACTTTCTGCCCAGAATTTTCAGCATCTTCAACATTAGATGTATCCATTAGTTTTTGTCCTGTATCCATTAATTTTTGCCCTGAACCAACTCGTGGTGCATCAACCCCAACTTTTGGTGTTCCCCCTGCATTTTTAGTTGCATTAGACATCAAATTCAGCCCAAATTCTTTTGATTGCACCTCATTAGTAGCAGCCTGTTAGTTATTGCAATCACCTTTGTTTTCAGTAGTTGTTTGAACACCAATATTACTGGTAACAACATCCATTGAGTCTGCACGATTTTGCTTAGAAGTGGAAGCAACCAATTGTTGATCTAAAGAAGTAGCTTTACTTTGATCTACATCTACAATCTTTCTTTTTTCATTTAGTATTTCTCTCGCATCTCCTTGATACTTTTCACTACCGATAGTACCTTTTAAAGCAACTTCAATGGTATCATCAATTTGTTGGTTATTTTGATTTCTTTTCGAGATAAAATGACAACTATATTCATCATTACCTTGGCGCCTACAATAATTTCAATACAAAGGTAGATTATCATATACAATCTCCAGAAAAACCTCGATCAACTTACCGAATTTTCCATCCACAAACTGCAACCTTATACGATTTGGAAGCTTCTCCATTAGATCAAGTATAACCTTGACCCTAGTCGTGCTAGGTCTTGACTTGATTTGAGTAGCTTTATCTATAGCTATTGGTTTCCCAACTGATGATGCTATAGACAACAAAGACTTCTTTGCAAACAAATCTGGAGATAAGTTCGGTAAAGAAATCTAAACCGCAGCTAACGTCATTTCCTCCTTAGGGTTATATCCAATGGACCATGGAAAAACCCTACATTTGTGCTCCTCTCCATTGTAGAGAAGATAATTAGCTGAGCAAAATAAAGCTAGTACATAATCTTCATATTGATCTAATCTCAACAAAATTTGTCTTGGAGCAAGTAAGCCAATTAAACAATTGCCCTTGGTACCAAGGTGTTTTCGGTAAAATTGACCTTAATACCTTCAAATCTGGTGCACCATGGGATGATTTAAACACCACTGCTTCATGTAATACCTCTTCGATCATAAAGTCTTGCCTATCCTCCATTGAAAACATGATAGTAGGTTCTCCATGAATTATTACGATTGTTTTTTTAGTTAGTTAAGTAGATTGCTTAGGATTTATAGTATTGGAATTGAAAAGGGTGGCGTATGTGGTAGTTTGGGGTGGTGGGGCGGGCTGGATAGCCTCGAAAGAAGGTCGTCCAGTGGTCGTAGCAGCCATGATAGCTGCGCAGCTGCTGCCTATGTAGAAGCCACCAAAAACCCTAGGTTAGCAGTTCTCTTTCCTAGGCGTTGTTTTGTTTCAAGCAACATTATTTACAACATTCTCACTTTTGTACTCTTTCTCAAATGTGGCATCTTCAATAAAATTGTGATTGCATTGTATCTCCTCCCGTTTAGATCCTCAATTTGACTTCTAAGTGCCTTTTCAGTATCACAAAACTCATAATTGGATTGTCGAGCGTCAAAACCAGCAACCTTTGTATTCAATTCATTGCTTAAGTTCTGAGTATGCAAGAAAAACATATCAACATCTTGAATGTGCTTCATTTTTCTATCTATAAGGCGTGACATCACATATATGACTCTCGTACGACGCTCTTCATAATCCTCTATTAATTTCCTGCAAAATTCTATACTATCAAAGGAACAAAGATTATTAGCATCATCATGAGAGGGTTTTGGAGTAAGGTAGCAACACACGGTACAACCAACCCATGAACAACGACAAAATTTACAGGATAGAGATAGTGCACACAATTCTCCCTCGGGAATATAATGACATTGTTGGCAAAAGTGAGCTCCTTTGCAATAAGGACAAGGTCTTACCACACATGAATAATCCTCATTCCCGTTCATCCAAAAAAGAGTATTAATTAGTAGAAAAATAGGTATCAAAATAAATAAATAAATAGAAAAAGTATAACCTAGAAGAATAGTTAATTTCTAAGTCCCCGATAACGGCGCCAAAAACTTATTGCTCCCAATCGCACACTGCAAGTGTACATGGTCGCGTAAGTAATATAGTGGCTCTTAAAAGAACCGGATTGTCAAACCCAAATGACTTGTCAATTAACTATTTACTAAATTATACTAGTCTAATTATTTATTTAAGAGTACCAAAATAATTTGATTTTTATTTGAAAAGAAAAGAATGCAGAAATTAAAGAATAAGATTACTTACAATAGTTGAAAAATTCCAGGGCTGCTGCATGCATAGGGTTTCATGTATCATATCTCATGCATGAATTAACTACGGTTATCAAATTACTGATTTACAACAGTGGTGGAGCCAGAAAATTCTTCAAGGGTGTTCAGACTTTAAAAGAGTAAATTTTTTTTTAGCGAAGTGGGAGCAGAATTTTTTTAAACAGTGAATTGTTGGGAATTTTTTCATAATTTAAAATAACTGAACTTTTTATAGTTGAAGAGAATTGTTGAAACTTTTTCCAGACAGATATTTCTGTTTCTTTCCTTTTAAAAAAAATATTTTGTTGAAATGCAATAGGCAGGAATAGAACCCGAGACCTTAAGCTCTTAACTGGGCACGGTTACCATTGGACCAAGGACCTTTGTTGTATTTAATAGTGTTCATATATTTATATATCCACATAATAAATAATATTTTTTATATATATACATGATCTAATTTTCCGGCAAAAGGTGTTCGGTTGACCACCCTTCGCCGGCTGTAGCTCTGCCCCTGATTTACAGGATTGATTTTATGATCATGGTCTCCTAACCTCTAATCGCCTACTCCATTTAGTTTCCTAACTACATCGTTGAACGGGGTTATGCAGTCCTAATTTGCGAACATTTATATTTCATCATATTTTGTAACCAAGCTAGGTGTTCGTCTGGGCGTCACTCCTAAACATAAATCAACTCAATTTAATGGAAGATCAAGTTTTATGTATCATTTGGTCTATCTACCTTAGCGTCTCCCGAGTTTAAGAGTAGACACAAGATTTATCTTTGTGGTGATCAAACATGAAATACTAAAACAAGAATACAAAAGTAATTTAAAGTGATAACCAACATTAATTCAAAACAATCGGTGTTCAACAATTACCCATAGCCACAACCCCAGAACAAGGGATTTTAGCTACTAATGTCTAGGAAAATAAAAAGAAGAAAAGAACCCTAAAAAGTATTGACAACTTTATACTTGATGCCCTATGATTTATCTCCTCCCCCAAAAATAATTATTTCTATGAACTATTTATAAATATAGAAAATCCTAAATAAAATAACTGAGTCCAAATCAAATTAGCAATTCAAAACCAAACGAAATTTGGTTCTTTTTTTTTTTTCCGCGGAAACTGGCCGCATGAAACCGCCTCAAATTATTTGAGGGGTCTTCATTATCAATCACGTGGCAGCTGATGCAGGTAAGCTCAATTCTAATTCCTTCTTTCAACTGCCTTACATATGTTTATATATTATTATATTTCATTTAATCCATTAAGTTGCCTGTTTGATTTCTTCTTCAACCTTCCATCTTTAATTTGTTTTAGCTTTAAACTTTTTCAATTTTACACTAATTTACTCCTACAAATTAAATACACTATTTGGCACAATCCATAAAATTCATGCTAAAAATGACAAATATAAATAATAAATGTGAAGCAAATAATGATTAAAATATATATTTTTGGCCTCACATTCACTCCCTTCATCTGAGTTAGGAGTAGAAGAATACAACATCATAAAGAGCATGCAAGGATTTCAGAAATATGAAAAGGGTGAAATGTACAAAACGGACCGATTTCTATAAAATTACAAAAGCAACATCAACTAAAAGAGCACATCCTAAGTCCATTTACCTAAACACAAGGAATTAAAGTTAGAGAAGGAAAGAACAGTTTGAGATAGATAATGAAAAGGGAATACAAAACTTACAAGCTTGGAACACCAATGATCGGAAAAGAGATAAAAAACTCATCAAGAAATCGGAGAAGACCAACTCCAAGTGACTTCTGATCAGGCTCGACGATTGGGAGAAGAAAAATGAAATCAGGATTTGACTGAAAAAGAAGCAAGGTTATGGATACCATGACCGATCACCATCGATAAAGAAGAATCTTTCTAAATCACTTCGTGTCAGCGGGACCTTCAAGTATCCGAAATACGTCGTGATTGAAAATGACATAGCGTTCCTGATAGAAAATGACAATTCCTTCAGAAAAACAAACTTATTCAAGTTCTTTTTCCCAAAGAAGTCCCGCTTCGACCGACCGACGAGTCATCTACTTAAAAGGACCCTCCCCCAGTCAGCCCTTCCTTGAATTATTCGATCATGCAATACTTATCGGATGAGAAGGAACCTTCTCAAAGATATTGACTGTATCTGACAACCAACAAGTGTTTTTCCAACGACCAGCGTGGCGTGGGTGGCATCGAAACTCGGCTGGAGCAAAGATAGTGCAGCTCAATATAAAGATAACATGGAGAAACAATTGAGGAAGTAGGGAAAACCCCTACATCTCAAACTAGAAGAGGAATAGTCGACAAGAACAAAATGTTTATTTCTTATTTAAACATTAGATATTTTTTGTTGTTTTCATTTGGATCTTGGGCTGGTCCTTTGGGACATCAGAACATTATTGTTATTTTGTTATAAAAATAAATAATAAAATTGGACCGATGGGCCAATATTTCACCTAAAAAGGTGATATATATGTTTATGCATCTTGTTTCTATTTATTTTTTCAAATCTTTATTTTATATTTATCAAGGTTGGCCTATGATTCCTACTTAGTACGTGTTGTTTACTAATACTACTCTTGCTACATCTTTGGTTAATATAAGTTTATTTTAGGGTTTGAATCATGAATAACAGTTATTCAGCATCAATTTCTACCCACTTTATTCTCAAGTGAAAGTTGTATCTCTCTCTTGTGTATTTATTTTATATTATGTATGTACTCTATTATAAGCTCTTCTACCTATCTAGACTAGGTCCTTGGAGTTGTCGAATATTTTGTGAAGTTCGAAAGGAATTTTCTTATTTCGTTTTACCTTATCAATGCAAATACTTTTATTTAGAGTATTTTTTTTCTATTAAATGGGGAAAGTTGGTAAAAATTCGCTTATCTAATTATATTAGAATAGGTGCCTGCACGATCCCATAATTTGGATCGTGACTTTCAGAGCCCTTATTCATTTTTTCCCACCATACCTCCTCAAAATACCACCAAGACCTTTAGCCATTACATATCCAGGAAATCTACAAACTACTCTTAATAGACACTTACTATATCCCTCTCGCCCAACAACTTTTGAGAATAACGTAACCTAACCAAAGACTATAATTTAGAGCTCCATTAAAACAAAGCAATCTGCTTATTAACCTTGAGTCATTGAGGGAACAAGGCAGCAACATTAAAGGAGAGGAACTAGAAAAATTGATGGATGTACCTGAGACCTTAGAGGAAGAAGTAGAGGAACTAGCTGAAGGATTCCTAATTGTTTTATTAGGCTTGAGTTCCTCAAGTGTCATGATCTGTACCATTAAGATTGTGGGTTATGTCGAGAATTAAAATTGGACATGTTGCAAATATGAATCTTTTTGAGTAGATAAAATATCAAACTACTCAAAAATATCTAGAGAAGCTTATATCTTGTCACGACCCAGGGGTATACCCTAGATGTAACATGGCGTATAGAGCCCCGGAGGACTCCATACAAGCCACTTAGCATATCATAACATAAGAAATAGAACAATAAAGAGTAAAAACCATCATTTCAAGTCCAAAACAATTTTATAGCAAAACGGAAGTCTAACTCATGTCTCAACATAGCCATCTATTACAATAGAATGAAATTGGGCCTAGCCCATACATCATGTCTCAAAAGGAAATACAAAAGAGAAACTGAAAAGAAAATCATCCATCCCCGAACCATGAGGTCTCACTAAGCTCGGGGAAGAATTAAGTTCAAGCTCTAGCCACTAAAATGGGAACCTTGTTTGTCGGACCCTATATTTGGGGAAAATGTAGGCAAGAGTATGCGTTAGTACAAAAATGCACTAAGTATGATAGTTATGCATAAAAATATTTAAAACATGCTAAGAAGGACATTGCATTTCATAACATGCAATTTGACCAATAAAACATGATATAATAGGGTTAGAAAATATAAGTCAAAACATCGTGGTCAATGCAAGCTAAATCATCTTTAAATCTTTGAATACATGTGAGATACTCCTTGAGCAACCTTAGTTCACTTTTAGTCTTGTTGTGGAAAAATTAGCCTTAACCGACATAGAGACCATGTGAGCTAAAACATGATCACCCGGTGTCTCCCACACCGAAAAAGGTTGTTCCACTTGCCTAAGGTAGAACCATCAAATTCTAGCTTTAGTGGATCCACTAGCTAATCAACCTATGGGGACACATAGTTATGGGATAATAATATTTCTACTAGAAACCCGGCCTCTACTGACAGGAGAGCTTCCATCTCAATGTCAATATCCACTCGGTGCTAAGCATAATTCTCACGGACAAGTATTTTCTTACTTATTCTCATTATCCATAGAGGTATGTCATCTTGCCAATCCAAACTAGTTCATTAGGATAGCTCTTTTTCATTGATTCAATTAGGTGAGAATAGCCTTTCAACCTAAGAATCATTTTATGTGAGAAAACCTTTCACATCATGGTTGTAAGTGTTATATGAGAATTTCCTTTAAACAATAAAACAACAAGAACATCATTGACACTTCATTCTCAAAGCACCCTTAAAACATTTACATAGATTTCATAAGATCATGCATAAACTCATAATTTGCCATTTCAAGGTTCAATGCTTGCTTTCAATCCACAAATCTAGGAATCATGGTTTAGATAGAGATTTTATCATAGATTCATGTAATTCTATTACTTCATGCTTTAGATCATAAAACTCTTCTTTTATAATCAACAACCCACATTATATGATCACAATTTGGAAAACATGGGGGTTTACATGGGTTCATAGGGGAAACATCTTAAAAACATTGTAAATCATTAATTCATGCATATTTAAACATAATTAATTCATTAAGATCAATAATCAAAAGAACCCATGGTGATTGAAGAAGACCCTAGCTAATTGGGGAATTCTACCATTTGAAATAGAGGAATTTGGAGACTCCATGAATGAGAGGGATTCATGGATGAAAACTACCATACCTTAACTCCAAATACTAGCCTTCAATGGAGGAATTTGACCTTTAGCTTGAAACCCTAGATGAATTCTTCTTCTTCATCTACTTCTTCAAGTTTTCTAGAGAGAGAATATTTGAGAGGATTTGGGTTTTTCTTTTGGGAATTGGAAGAATGAACTAAATGGGGTGAACTTGGGGGTAAAAAGACTTATATAGGGGTTCTAAATATAGAAAAAATGACATAGTATAAGAACTAAGTAAATAGAAAAAGACCCAACTGCCCCTAAAAATAACGGCCAGATGACCACTCACGGACCCCAGTCGACGAACCGTGGTCTAACCTACGGTCCGTCCTAGTGAACCGTCATTGGTCATTAGAGACCATAGTTTGGGGGCTTCGAACCACAGACCCTGACCACAGACCGTGGTATGACCTACGGTCTGTAGGTCGAGCCGTGGTCCTAGATCTCTGAACTTTGGCAGGGTGGCCAACCCACAGACCACACCTATGGTTCGTGGGCCAACCCACGGGCCGTGGTTGGCCTCAGTGGCTGGCACCTGTAACTTCTCAAAATCTGGTTTATTTCCCTTTTTTAGATACGGGGTGTTACATATCTAAAATTTGAAACTATTTAGAGGAGGTTTGAGTTTGTTTGGATTAGAAAGACAAAATAATCTCGTTGAGGAAGATGAACTCCTTTAATGTATATATATTATGTAAACATGGTATATATATGTATATACATATGTTCTTCATAATTATCCATGATATATATTCAGTTATACACCATTTATACATTATCAATACATTACATATATATGTAAAAAGCCCTAGGATAAGAGGTGAGCCGACTAATGTTGTAATAAAACTAGATATGATAAAGGCATATAATAGAATTTTGTGGTTCTTTTAAACCAAAGTATTAAGAAGGATGAGTTTCGGTGAGATGTTGATTGACATGATATACAAAATAACCTCCAATATTTGTTTCGTTTCTTTATTATTATTTTTCTATATACTAGTTAATTAGTGATTATAGCTATCATTTTAGTTAATTACCACTCGCGACCAACATTCAATGATAATTACGTGGGCTGGGGTTTTGAGTGTGTATAATTATAACTGTTTAAAGTTCGTATATTTGTATTTGTATGAATTCATTATTTCGAGTTTATACAAAAATAGCTCAATTATACAAACGTACCCGCGAATTATACAATCAAGACTACTTAAACTATAACTACACTGAAATATATAGCTATGAAGCATAATTAAGTTTATTATAATGGTTATTTGCGAAAATTCCCCAAAAATATATAACTAATATAATAAACACATGTTCACCATTTTTTAATATGATTGATGCAACATATATCTTTTGTCTTTTATCTTTTCTCTAAATCAACTATCAAAATAACTTGTATATTAGACATGTTTCTTTTTCTCTCTCTCTCTATTTTCCCTTTCTAATTCCTTTATTTTCGGGATCCATATTTTATTATTTCCTTTTTTTTTTTATAATTAATTCTACACATTTTTTGACTTCTTTATTTAATTCTTTTTAAATTTTTTCTCTATATCAATAAATAGAAAAAAGGACACTCCCTATGTCCCATATCAATTGTCCACTTTCTTCTTTACGTGCCTCTTAAGAAATCATAAATAAGAATGGAAGTTTTACTAATTTTCCCCTTAATAATTATTTTATTTTATTTTAAAAAAAAAAATAACAGTAAGAATAAAATGAAAAATAGTAATTAATTCTATCTTAATTTTGTACAAGTAATTTGTGACAACTATTTATGCGAATAATTAATATTGGAATAATGGAGTAACTAGTATAGTATATATCTTTATCCCATATGGTATATATTAGGGATGTCAAGTGAGCGGGTTGAATTGAAATATAAAATATTAAAATGGGTTGAAATAGTAATCATGTTGGGTCATGACCTGCCCAAATTTACTTTAGGCTCAAATGGGCTAAATACCGAGTTGGGTCATTACAAGCATATCCAAGTCCATCAAAATCAGATCAAAGCATGCACCGTCGTGATAAGGATGAACCGCTTCTTGACCATTTTTCGCGTCATGAGTTTCCACACCAAATTTCCTTAGAAGTGTTTTGTGGACCATTCAAACTACAATGTCAGCATCTACTATAAGAGCTGTAAGTTTTTTCATTACGTTCGTGTTGTTCAGTGAAGAAGATGATTGGAATGATGACACTTTTTCTGAGATTAAAAACTTAACTGTTTTATCTCGATAGTACTCAAATAAGTGCGCCAGACATATGTATATTATATAGAGAAATTAACAAGTAACAATACTTCCTCATCAGTCACATTTGGCAAAGTACATTAAAAAAGAATTACAACTAAGATTTTGGATCATCCCACTAGATATTGTTATTATTTATTTTGATACTATATGTTAATAAGTTATATAAAATAGGAAAGAAGCATTTAAGAAGATGCAAAAAGTGTTCATTTCTCTATCCCAAATCATATGACATCATAATCTGAATTTCGAACGTCAAACTTCTTTATTTTGACCGTAAATTTGGACATAAAATCTTTGTATTTTTTTGATATTTTTTTTACATATTAGAAACTAAATAAATGATACTATAAGCCACATGAATTAAAAAATAAAAATGTTAAAAGGTCATACGAATAAATCATGGTCAAAGATTTTCTCGTTTGACTTTTGAAATTCAAACTATATCATATAAAATTGGATGGGGGGAGTATCTCATACCACATATTTCATTCCTTTTGGTAAAGAGGCATTTTGAAAGTGAAGTTTTGAAGTTGAGTTCACACATACTTTAACTATTGCTGAGGCTGCATTGAAGCCAGGGAGACTGGTGGCAGTGTTTACTGAGCCAGCTTCAACAGAGTAATCATCCTACTAGCAGTCTGCTCGGCCGGCTATTGAACAAAGTTGGTCGTGCACAACCTTGGGTTCAATAAGGTCAGATCTTTTAGGCAGGCAATTCAGCCAAACAAGAATAAACCTGTCAAAACGTCTCAGATATGAGAATTGAAGATTGAAGTATAAAAGTACCTAGGCCGAGTCAATGCTGTCACTGCGAAAATTACAGATCTTCCCTAATGCTGAAACAACATTATCATAGGCCATTACATTCTCACATAGTACAACATTTCTCAAGGCTCCTTACTCAAGGGAGGAAAAAGCCACGATCTATCTCACAGGATTTCTGAAGGCTCCACCAACTTCAAGCAACTTGTAATTACAAAATACCACAAACGCACAATAAGATTAAAATATTAAAGGTCATGAGAAGGAGTAATAGTAATATTATAATATATGTGTTTAAGACTAATTAGGATTAAAGTGCAAGTTCAACAATCATTCTCATCTCTAGTAATTACTTGTCCCCAATGATGTGTCCTTACTCTCCCAAGTTTTTGGTCCAACTCATTCTTTTTATTAGTGTTATACGGATCAGCTTGTTGAATGCACCTCGACTAATTCCATGGGTACCCGCTACCTCTTTGTAACTCTGCTTCCAACTCATATAGACTATAACTCAGCTTATACAAGTAGACTATCAAATATAAAGGAATTTTGCAAGTCTAGCATCATTCTTTTGATAAACCTGAATCTTTTATTAATCACACCAGTTCAAGTCAACTTTAATGCAAATCTTCCACCAAAGATGGTACTATGCAGTCGAATAACTGTTTGACGTAGGTCACATTTTGGCCATTAGTAGTCTCTTTCTCTACAACAAGTTTGACAGACCTTAACAACTCTGGCATGCTATAGCCAACATACAATAATATATCAGTAATTTGAAATATTACCAAAAAAATAAACAAAAAAAATTGAGGATAATAAAATAGACATAACAAAAATTCACATGACTTCCCAATGGAACCAAAATTTTAGAAGTGGGACGAATATTTGAGCGACTTGTTCCAAGAATTAGCATACTTATTTAACTGGAAATGCAATACAAGATTTCACTCAATAGCATATAGAACATGCCAATAATAAGTGATGCCAACCTGGTCAATCCATGGGTAGAAACATTCCTTAAGCTCGTCAGCATAGCAACATAGCATATTACAAGATGTACCCTTTGGTTTCATGTATGGCCATCACGTCTTAGAATTGTAGTGACTCTGCGTTCTCATCACAAACTAATGAAAAAATGAATGAAGCCACACATCTATATGGGCACTAACAGATGTGTCGAACCATATAAAACTGGAGCATATTGGCAGGAAGTATACCAAAGCCATATGTTTATATCCTTATAATACTAACCTTATTTACATCATCTCATAAATTTATCATAGGGTAGCCTGAAATTGCTCGGAGGTACATGTTAATTAGCATTGTTATCCATGAAATTTAACCTTGAGTCGGTAGGAATTGCTTGGCGCACAGTAGAGTGTTTCATTGTTTACAAGGTGATGATGGCCCAATATATGGCTCTCTTACGGGAGTTGCTGGATTAGAAGCTAATGCAATGGTAAGATCAATTCATATTTCTTAATGGTTAAGTTTGGGTCTTGATGGTTCTCCCATGGTTGTGACCACTGCATCAGCTTCTAATGCAGCAACTCTCGTAGGAGAGCCACAAATTGTACTACCATCACCTTGTAAGCAATGAAACACTATACCGTGCGCCAAACAGTTTCTGCAGACTCAAGGTGAAATTTCATGGATAACAATGCTAATTAACATGTACCTCCGAGCCATTTCAGGCCATAAAGCCACAACAGGAAGACATTTCAGAACTAAGGCAAGGACATGCTTTTTGGTTTTCCAGATCCACAAGTTCCTTAGAAGGAGTCTCAAAGGATTATTTAAATAAAAGATACCAATTTAACAACACAGAATTGTCCGTATCTCCTTAGGAAAATTTCTAGACATAATAAATGGCCAATATCTTCTTCCTGGGGGCTCTTGCTGTAGAGATTAGTAGAAGAAAACCATAATTTGGGAAGCCTTCTGCTAGCCTAAAATCGTTAACTAAGATCGGAAGATTCAACTAAAGAAGATAAAGATAGAAAGGAAAACTTGTTTATGGAAGAAGATTCTTGAATTGTCTTTGGTTTTTGTTGTTCTTGGGTTGGATTACAAGTGTACTATACCATCCCATATTTATACTTACCTATGGATGGTTCTAGCTACTACAAAATCTAGACTATTCCATAATTCTCTACAAATATATAGTTTCTCTAGAACATCTACAAGAAAAATCTAGTAACATTATCTTCTACTCTAGATTATCTAGATATTTCTAAAAGATACTTATCCAAGTGACTACACTAGATTATTCTAGAAACTTTCCCAAAAATGTAGGATTTTTGTAGTTCCCAAAAAATCTTTATTTTTCACACTCCCCCTTAAAGTGATTTTTTGGAAACTACCCCATACTTGTCGCAGAAGAACTCAATGAAGCTATGCACCATGTCTTGGTGAAGATCTCAACAATTTCTTTCGAAGTCCTCTTGGTTCTTCAAATGATGAAGATTTTTCATCAGTAATTGATCCATGAGAATTATCTCCTTGTTGAGTACTCAGACTCCCCTTTTTTCTTAGCTTCATGAAAGTTGTACTATTCGGATAAACATCTACGATGGACAAATTTGGAACTCTAGAGTTTAAGATTTTGGAACCCGTTCCTTCTACCGCATCTCCATAATCTAAGGAAACTTTATTAGGACCAGTCGCTTCATTTGAGTTGGTGATGAACTAATCATCAATTTCCTGTGAAGCCTCATCACTACCACAAGATCCACCACCACATTCTCTTCTCAGCTCTTTAATAAAATGTTTGTCATTTTTAGAGCTTCCGATAATTATGTCGATAGTCTCTCTACCTGAAATTTGGCATTCAAAGTTAACTTCCTTATCTATATGATATTCATCATCTCCATTTGCTTCCAATATTTGCTCTAAGCTAGTTATTTATGTCGATATGCAAACAATTGACTAGAGACTTCAGCTTCCAATAAATCTTCATTACTAATTTCTTTGTGAAGGTCCCCACTGAAATATATAGTTTTAGACACTACTTGTTTAGAATCTACTTCTTTGATTTCTTTGATAGAAGCTACCATTTCAACAGTATGAACATCTTTGAGAGTTTCTTGCTTCATATCGATGACATCAGTGTCTTGCTTCTCCAGTGATCGACTGCATTATATTCTGAATCCTCGATCCAGTCTTTTTCAAGATTGATGAAAACCATAGCATCTATTGCTCGAGCCTCCGCTAAGAAGCACTCTCCCCAGTCTTCTTCTTCTGTAGCTTTTTCAATTTGAGTCATGTTACTCTCCTTGGCTCGACAATATCTTTTTATGTGTCCTATTTTACCACATTGATAGCATCTGAGAGGCTTCTTACCATGATAGTTAGAAGATTCTTCCTTCTCTCTAGGTGAGCTTGAACCACATGAGGATCGAGAGTGTGGCATATCTCTTGCTTTTTTTTAAAAGTTCCTTTTGTTGGCTATAAGAGAATTTTCTTCTGCTTCTTTGCCAAATACACTAGCCAACTGCTTGGCTAGTAGTTCCTGTGATGACGAAAAAATTTCAAAATCCTCCAAGAATAGTTATTGAGCCAAACTTTGGATCGACGTCACAAATGGAATATATTTAGGCTTCAAACCATGAATAACAATTCTTCTCATTCGTGCTTCAGAGATAGCCACTTCCGGATTCAACAAATATTTCTCAGAACATAAGTTCTTAATCTTCAAAAAATACTCGGCGATAGAAAGATTACCTTCAGTGGTGTTAGCCAATTCAATCTCCAACATCTGCAGCCGAGCTTCATTCTTTTTGTTGAAAAAACGATCGAGGGTCTTCCATATTTCATGAGATGACTTACTCTTTATAATATGATCGAATAAACATGAGGAGATTTTCCTCTTCAGAATGAACTCTGCCTTTGTATTAATTTGCTTCCACTTCTCGTACGCATTGCTATTTTCCGGTCTGTCAGCTGGAGGACTTATGTCATTCCATTAACAACATCCCAAAAATCCTCTCCCACGATGTATGATTTCATACACATCTTCCATACCTTGTAATTGGACTGATTCAACAACTCCATCCTAGTGTATTAACACGACTTCTAAAATCCATCTACATAAACTAGTTGAATCTACCACTAACCCGATCTTGAAATAAAATCTAGAAGCCAACGTATGACTATGGCTCTGATACCATGTAGAGAATAGCAGAAGAAAAATATAATTAGGTAAGGTCTTCTGCTAGCCCAAGATCGTTAACTAAGATAGGAAGATTCAACTAAAGAAGAGGAAGCTAGAAAGGAGAACTTGTTTATGGAAGAAGACTCTTAAATTGTCTTTGGTTTTTGGTTGTTTTTGGGTTGGATTACAAATATACAATACCATCCCATATTTATACTTACCTATGGATGGTTCTAGATACTACAAAATCTTGACTATTTCATGATTCTCTACAAATATCTAATTTCTCTAGAACATCTACAAGAAAAATCTAGTAACATTATCTTCTACTCTAGATTATCTAGATATTTCTAAAAGATACCAATCCAAGTGACTACACTAGATTATTCTAGAAACTTTCCTAAAAATGTAGGGTTTTTGTAGTTCCCAAAAAATCATCTTTATTTTTCATACTTGCAACAACAACACCTATAAGGAGCATAGATGCCCATTCTACTTCGTCTGGAATCAGTTAGAATTTTATCTAGGAACTTGGACATAGTGATTTTGCATCAGTTGATGGCACTGCTGAATCTCTGTTGAACCGGCCAGGAGGATGTCAACCATTGTTTTAATGATGAAATCGGCTTATTCTATCTAGTTGTTGGGAGCTCGGCATCAACCTCCCTGCTTGAAAATAAGCATGCTTTCATTTCTGCATAGTTTAGAGATTGTTATTGAGTAAAAAATAGAAAGAAATAAAAAAGCTTGTCACAGATTTCCTTTCTCACTTTGATATAACCCAAATATAAGGATAGAATCATTTGTCCTTATATATTTGTCATGCAAATTTTTGGTAAGTATGATGTTCAATGAGCTTGCTACTAGGTGAGTTCAACACTTCAGAAAAATGAAGGTGAATTGAGAGAAGCTGAAGGCGATATAACATATCTTATTGATCAAAGTAAGGCTTTTGATCAGGTAATGCTTTGATAACATAAAATTTAATGTTTATACACCATAATTTTTTCTAGTACTTGATACAACATACTTGAATCTTCCTTGAACGGGTGACATCCACATAATGTTTTTTTGTAATCTTTTAGGCCTTATTTGAAATCTATAAATTCAATTTATAATCTATTCAAAGAAAGAAATCTTTATTTAAGCACTAGTTTACATAATTATGAGGCAAACAATTCAACATGTCCTGACAACAGGGAGCACTGTTGCATATGTTTGGTAAGGGGCACCGATATTTCCGAATCCCTTCTACACTTAAGTTTGTAAGCTTACTTGAGTTTTATTTTAACCTACTTAACTTCTTTTTTATTCATCAGTGTGCCTTAGGATTAATATTTCGATGGGGAAGAACTTGGAAAAGTTGATTGTGGTCATTTATACCATATTGATTGCATCAAAGAGTGGAACAAGCTTGAGAACACTTTCCCTATGCTCAAGAGGAGAGTGTCGGATATGCTACCTTGAGAATTCATGTATTCCATGTTTACTTGGCTTCAACTAATCATAATATGGGAATGGTTTGCTCATCTATCTTAAGCTCTATTGAACAACCAATGCATAATAACACCACCAGTCAATTCACCTAGCCCAAACTAAACTAATTAGTTAAATCCAAGTGAACATTGAATGCACGAATTATCAAGTAGCATAGATTACACTATCCACTTGCATGTGGCGCAAGCGTTCTCGAGCTTTTTCCAGTCTTTGATGCAACCAACATGGTATAAATGTCCACAATCAATTTTTGCAAGATCTTACTCATCAAAATACTCATAAGACACACAACCCAAAAAAAAGGTTCAACATAAAACTTAATTAAGCTTACAAACTTAAGGAGGAAGGATGTATTATGATTTTAGTGCCCTTTGCCAAGCATATGCAACAATGCTCTTTGTTATCAGGACATGTTGAATTGTCTGCCTTGTACTAATGTAGACTAATGTTTAAATAAATATCTTGCTTTGGATTGAATATAAGGGATTTTCAAATTTGATACATTTCAAATATGGTTTAAAATATTTTTTTAAAAAAACATTATGAGGTTATCATTCATTAAAGGAAGATTCAAGTATGTTGTGTATCAAGTACTAACCTATATGTTATCAAAGAGTTACCTTATTAAAAGCCTTACTTTGATCAATAAGTTATGGTATATCTATTTTGGATTCTCCAAATTAACCTTCAATTTTCTGAAATTTTGAACTCACCTAAGAGCAGTCTCATTGCACACTATACCGATCAAAAAATTATATCACAAATATATAGGGACAGAGAATTCTACCTTTATCTTGGTGTCATATCAAAATGAGGAAGGATGAATTTCTGGGTCTTCAGTAGGGTAGCATATCTGTAGCATCATATGAGGCTAAGTTCCATGTCTTCTCTCTCTACGCTACTCAACTTGGGGGAATTGAGGAGGAAATGATTCTTCTTTATGTTAAGGGACTAAACACTGATTTGCAGGTCTTATATGTGCACATGACTTCTACAAGAAAGAACTTCAATGAGGTGACTGACTATGTGAAGAAATTAGGCATGACAAGGGATTGGCTAAAAGTTCAAAGAATGTGGTCAACTTCAGTGGTTCTTATTTCAAGGTTTCTGGTTAGCAGGTCTATTTAGCTTGTCTGATTCATTTGGCTTTACCAGCTTCTACGGGTGGTTATTCCATGGTCACACAACATTCTCAGGCTAAGGGTGGTAAAAAAACTTCTTATTCATCAGCCAAGAGGCCCTAACTTGATCGAGGATGCTTCAACTGTGCTGAGCTGGGTCACTTTAAGAGGGAATGACCTCACAAGCAGGTTGGCAGCCAAATGCAGCAACATGTAAAAGTTGTGTTATAAGCAGGTGGAGGTCGTAATGACATATGACTCCCTTAGTGTGGGGTGAGGTAATAATCAGGGAAGGTCGTGGGGGCAGATGAAATTGTAGAGTTCAGTGTTATGCCTTCCTAGGCTGGCCATAGTCCGAGGCATCTAATGTCGTAACAACAGGTATTAATATTGTATTATGTGACCAAATGGCTTATGTCTTATCATACGTATTTGTTAAATTTTCCTTGGGGCGACTTAATTTGTAATATCCTTGATGCCCACCCCCATTCATGTTTCTACCCCAGTTAGGGAGTTTGTGGTAGTAACTCGTGTGTACCGCGCTTTCTTTGTGATGTTTTTGGGTTGTCAAACTTGGGTAAATCTGGTGATTTTGGATATGCTAGACTTTGATGTGATCTTGTGTATGACTTGGTTGTATCCTTATAACGTTGTATTTAATTGTAAGTCTAGAAATCCCAGGGAAGGATAGATTAGAGTGGGAAGGTGTGTACATTGCTAAGACAGTAAAAACAATATCCTCTATTCATGCTAGAAGGTTGATGGGGACTGGTTGTTTGGCCTAGCTCACCTTCAGGATGCTTGTGCGGACTCCCCTTCTTTTGAGTCAGTCCCATTAGTTTCATAATTTTAGGAGGTATTTCCTACGGATTTGCTGGGTACGCCTCTATATTGAGAAATTGATTTTTGTATAGATTTGGAGCCGGGCACTCGTCCAATCCCTATTCCTCCTTATCACATGGCTCCGACATAGTTCAGAGAAGTCAAGACTCAGCTTTAAGAATTCTTAGATAAGGAATTCATTTGTATTAGTGCTTCACCAACGAATGTTCAAAAGCTTTGATTGAGTTCTTCTGCAACAAGCATGCGGTATTTTTCCAAAAAATACTTTAAGGGGTAGTGTGAAAAAGTTAAACATGATATTTTGAAATATCGTAGATTAGTTTCTAAAATAGTCTAGTGTAGTATTTAGGATAAGAATCTTATAGAAATATCTAGATATTCTAAAGTAGAAGATAAGATTTTTTGAAATATCATAGATTAGTTTCTAAAATAGTCTAGTGTAGTATTTAGGACAAGAATCTTATAGAAATATCTAGATATTCTAAAGTAGAAGATAAATTTACTAGAATTTCTTGCAGATAAAGTAGGATAAACATCTTATAGAAATACTAGAATTTCTTGAAGAAAAATCTAAAATTTATCTAGATTTTCTTGTAGGTAAAGTTACTAAAATTTCGAACACCATACAATACCTCCCACTAGAGACTTGCAAGCAGAGGCACCATGTTCTACACACACACTATGTCTGTAAGCAGCAGTCTGGCTCTCCCATGTTCTAGAGGGGAGTACAATACCATTGTTCCACCAAGTCTTCTGCTCTACCACCACTTGTAGCTGTGACTAAATTAAACTTAATTGACCTATAGTCACTCATTCAATGAATTCAACATACTGAACATATTTCAGTATCAAGCTCGTTTGATGGATGGAAGTAGAAACATATTTATTTAAGATTATATTCACCCATAATAAATCATACTCGAATGCCAAATTTCATAAAATGACTAAGATGAGAATAAAATAGACATAACAGAATTCACCAGAATAGACATAATAGAATTCACCAGACCTCTTGATGGAAACAAAATTTTAGAAGGGGTACAAATATTGGAGCGCCTTGTTCCAAGAATTAACATACTTATTTAACTCGAAATGCAATACAAGATTTTATTCAATAGTATATAGATAATGGAAGTAATTGGGGATGCCAACCTGGTCCATGCAAGGGCAGAAAACTTCCTTTAGCTCGTCAGCATAGCATATTAGAAGTTGTAGCCTTCTCTTCTACAACATATTTTAAACTAATGAAAAACGAATGAAGGCATTTATCTATAAAGGCACTAATAGATGAGAACCAGGTACAATCCTATGCATTTCAAAGCCACGACCTCGACGCATAATGCTGTCCAATTTCTTGGCTGATCCCCCGTACCAAACATGCTTAACTCTAGGGTTCCTCTAGCTCTCTTTATGTTCTCCAAATTATCTTGAAAAACCCCAAACTGCGCCTTTTCCATTAGACCGGTTCTCATACACTGATGAAATGCAGTGACTGTAAGTGAAAATTCTTACTACAGTCACTGTAATTCATCAGTGTATGAGAACCTGTCCAATGGAAAAGGCGCCGTTTGAGGGTTTTCAAGATAATTAGAGAATGAGGGAACCCTAGAGTTGAGCATGCTTAGTATGGGCCATCAACCAAGAATGTAGAGAGAATTATCTATTGTGGCTTTGAAATGCCGAGAATTGTACCTAGCTCTCATTAAAGAAAAGTTGTTTGCTTCTAGGGAGACTAGTGGCAGTGTTTGTGGAAGCTGCCTCAACATAGTAATCATCCTACTAGAAGTCTGCCTTTCGGCTATTAAATAAAGTTAGTCATTAGCCAAGCAAGAATAACCTGTCAAAAAGTCACGGATATGAGAATCGAAGAAAGCATAACAAGGTTCTCCTACAACAATCAAAGGTTGTATGTATAGCAAAATCAATGACAATGGTATAAAATAAGTGAATAACACTCTATAATCTACACTGCATGTGATTAATAGAACATCGAAGTAGAAAAGTACCTAGGCTGAGTCAACACTGTCACGTTGAAAATTACTGATCTTTCCTAATGCTAAAACATCAATATCATAGGCCATTACATTCTCAGGTAGTACAACATTTCGATGCCTTAAAGCAACATCAATTCTTGACAGAGCCTCTCAATAAGGGCAATGAAATGAAGTTGAAGTAGGAACACGTTACATATACCCTGCTTTTATTTCCCCATCATGTTTTGCACATAGACCAAGTGCATAAATAGAAACCAGGATATGATATTAGTGGGGTTCATATAAATGAAATAGCATGTCTAAATTGTCTAAAATAAGCCACAATCATTTAGCATTTACAAACCTGTCTAATATCTGATCTCTCATCATTGCATGTTTCCCAAAGGAAAGGAAGATATGTGTCATAATACCTAGTTTTCAAAGGAAAAAATAGATACATCTAAACTAATATCATAATCCCCCAAGTAAAGATGATGAGTCCACAAATTGGACTCACTTAGGGCTTTATTTTAATAGAAATAGTGTCCCCGAATGCTTGTTTTATCTCAATACCTGATTAAAATGCTTAAGTTTTAGGTATTTGAAGTTTTATTGGAAGCATGGACACTTAGGTGTAAAAAGGGCTGAAAAGAACAAGAAATGAAAGTCTGCGGATCGCCGAGTCCAACTTGGCGAGTCACCGAATTGACATGCACCGCCCTTTGTTCCAGTACGCGAAGCCTTGAAGGAAGTGGATCAAAAAGCGAGGAAAGGAGCAGTCGGCGAGTCGCCGATTAGTTCCGCGAAGTAGTACTGTACCACCCAATGATCCAGAATATGAGGATGTTGAAGGCAAGACACTGAAGGCGATGAGCTGATTAAAAGGCGGATCGCCGAGTTCATCGGCGATCTCAACTAATGTCGCCGAACGATCCTCCGCAGCACAATCTGTGAAAACTATAAATACTAGTTAGAGTTGTAGTCTTGAAGAAGAACATTTTAGAGTAAAAATTATTATTAGTCTATAGTATTTTTCTGTATTTTTCTCTCAAGTTTGGAGAGGGTTTTGTGGAGAATTGAAGAAAGCAGTTCATCTTCCCCAAGTTGGAAGTGGGTATTCTTTATTCTTCTTCCGTAGCTTAATTCAAGGTTTAATTTCTTAGACCCAATTGATTTCTTTATCATGTTAGGTATAATTTCTTATTTCTTGATGTGTGGCTAAAAAACCCCATTCTTGGGGTGTGATTTAGCAAATATTGTTTGATATTCTTGTTGGGTCTTGCTTGCTGATAGGTTAGATGTATTTTAATGGTGATTTCACCTTGTGGTTGTGGTTTAATCTAAAGGGTTGTAGTTGCAAATACAAAGCCACCTATGTGTTTTCAGCTTGCCCGAGAGGGAGGTCGCGAAACCAAAACCACTAGACTGATGGCCTAAGAAGTGGGTCGACATGAGGTTCAGCCCGAGAGGGTGAGCCCTAGTCCCATATCCTAACACTTAGCTCGAGAGAGTTAGTGGGGTAAGGCATAGGCTGGTCTTCATGCGGCAAATGGGTGTCCGAGAGGAACGCATTTGAAACGGGGTAAATTGCCCGAGAGGGAACTTATTTCCATTTAAAGCTTAGCCTAGTCACTATTGTCTTGCAAATTTCCTATTAAAAACATGTACCCAACGATTTATCTCAACTTGTATTGCGGTCACATCCCAAGAACCTTTCCCCATACTTGATTTCCTTGTTTATTTTGCTGTTTTATCACTTGTTACAAAACCTCCATTTGATATTTGACACTTTGGTGTCACCCCTTTTAATTTACTATGTTTTTGTTCGTTAATATCTTTAGTTACGACTAGTTAGAATGTAATTTTATTTTTCTATCAATTCTCAAAATCGCTCCCTTAGGACATGACCCCAACCCTCGGTTGGGTTACTATATTATCGACGATCGTAGACACTCATACCGTAGGCCAGTGTCGTTGGTCACGATAAGCATCAAAATGGCGCCGTTGCCGGGGAGAGGTGTTAGTTGAGAATTTTTAGATTAATTGAATTGTTTTTCTTATTAGTAGTAGTTTACTTACTTAATTCTTAGTTTTGTTTAGTTGTTTACATGTTGAGGCAGGAAAATGAGTATACATGATGGAGATGGTGGACCAATGGAGCACCTTCCAGCAGAAGTGATGAGGCTCAGGGATCACATCCTAAATTTCAAGCATCTAGAAGGAGAACCCTTTCATGAGTCGTGGCTGAGGTTTAAAACACTATTGACGCAATGCCCAACTCATGAAATACCGAATGTAGCTCTACTGGAATGCTTATACAGTGGTCTAAATCTTGAAAACAGATAAATAATGAACCAACTTATGACAAATGGCCGTGAAAAATACCCCTATGAGACCGCAACCAAATTCCTTGACCTTGCAGCTAAAATCAACAAGGACACTGAGAAGGACCAGCAATTGATCATTCTGCTAAGTCAGATGGATAAATTGACTCACAAGATCAAGGAATTGGAGATGGTGTCCAGAGATCAAAGTAAATGCAGACCAAAGACTGAGCAGAGAGGATCTATGGATAGTGAAAATAGGCGTATCGAAGATATGCTATTAATCATTCTTCATAAGCTAAATGAACAAGATAGAGTGCTAGAAAAGATTAGAGAAAATATAGAAGTGCTAAATTAGATGAGCAACTCTCACTCTAGATCTATCCAGCTAATCGAAACTCTCCTAAGTCATGTGCTTCCTCAGCCTCATCCGCATGAACAAGTGGGATCACCTAGATGTACCCCAAAAATCCAATTAAAGCATTGACTTACGTCATGCCACGACGTTAACTAAGGCACTGTTTGGGAGGCAACCCAAAACAAATTACTTGCTTTTTAATTTTCTTGATAAAATAATAGTGTTTTGTTTGAACAGGTTGAAGCTAGGGAAGTGCTTGAAAATATGTACGAAAGCGAGCAACAGGTCTAGTTGGCGGGTCGCTGACAAGTTTGGCGAACTAAATTTCTTCCGCGATTTGACCGAAGGCATCCTCAGATGGGCTTCTATAAAGCTCAGCGGTCTAGAAAAATTACTGGCGCATCGCCAACCATGTTGGCGATCTCGACAGAGACCACCATTGGGATCCCTACATAAACTAAAGGTCCTGCTAACTTCGGTGAGGAAATTAGCCATTCGGCGTGTCGCCGAATAAATAGACGAACTTGACTCACATCGCTAAATGGGTGGGAACTAGACGGTTTTTGCAAGCCATAGGTTTAAAAGTCCTATTTCACTCACTTTCTCTCATTTCTTCATCCTACCAAACTCACACCTGCACCCTAGTTTTATATTTTTTGCACTTTTGGAATATTGTGGTTCATTGATTTGTGCTCGGATTTGGAGTGCATTGCTGCCTGGCACTTCGTTAGCATCTATTCAGCATCTAAGGTTGGTAGTCTGAACTTCGCGTTTAAAAATATTATAATTGTACTCATTTGCATAATGATGAAAGTGTTAAACCTCTGCTGAGTCTCTGTATTACTGGAATTACATATATTTTTAATCATAATGTGGCACCTAGTGCATTATTCGAGGAGTTCCCACTTAGCTATGCTTTGAGTTGGATTGTTATTGATGGGAATAGAAGCTATATTGTCTGGGGTTGCTAGGTGAGATCCAAAATGCTGGGCTGATAATGGACACGTTTAGCTGATAGGTGAGGTAACCAAATTTCGCTGAACTGCACAGCGGTTCGCCTACCAGCTCCATTTCGCTCTTAACTGCGCGTTTTATGTATTGATTGACCTGTGACTCTCGGCGGTTAGTTTGGTTCGCACAATACACTCGGTGACGCGCCGAGAGAGCATTTGTTCGCCTTTTGCCTGCGCCCTTGTAGCATTTGTACATCAATTTCAATGATTAACCTGACAGCTTACCTGAGAAATTCCACACCTAGAAACACCATTTTTGCTCCTATGTGAATCTATATTTAACTTAGCCTCGAAGTTTTTGCAGAAATAACTAGATCAAAAATCGCAGGGAGAGATGATCCACCAAGGCACATAAGAGCATGAGAATTTAGAAAAGATGAAAAGAGAGCAGAGCTAGCCAAACAAAGGAAGTACACCAAGGAGTCTAGGGAAAAGATACGAATTCCTTTTGACCTTAATGTGCGCCCATGTGATCGAAGTTTAGTTAATGCAATACATGCCTTCAGAGCAGCTCAGGAAATAGATCAGATGATTGTAGCAAATCTTGGTACAGAGGCTAAGGCAAAAACAGACAATGGAGACCAAAATAACAAGGCTCCAAGGACCATTATTTTACTTCCGGAAGATGCACCGGGCACTGATGCCCCAGCAGATAGAGAAACAGCGTAGACAAGACCTTTCTATACCTTTCTCTCTTAATTACTAGCATCTACTTTTGGATACTTATTACTTGCATTTGAGGACAAACGCTCTTTATTTGTGGTGGGGTGAGGCCCACACCTTTTGTGTTGACATTCATGTTTTGTTCTGTATATATTTGGGTTGTCTGTTTTAATTTGTGTTTTTAAAACTGCTTTGCGATTGTTTGAGCTTATGGCTCTCTTTTGGGTTTAATTGCAAAATAACTTTGACACTTCCAAAAAAATTTCGCCACCTCTTGTGTTGTAAGTGGCTGTTCTTTTGGAAAAAAAATTTGAGTCTCGATTTCGATCAATACCGATGACTTGAATAGTGCTCCCAATTGAACAAACATGAATGCACGGCTATGACGAGGCCAAATGAAGTTACATAGACAATATATGCACTCTTTGCATCTCGTTGTGACTAGCCATTTATCAAATTGATTTTCTTGTGAGGACCGTTGCACACTAGCGAACGTGTCTAGTCTTGTTTGATTGAAGTATTGATGCCTTGTGTGATTAGCTTACTTTGAACCATTCATGAATAAACCTAGAATTTGCCGCATGAGTCTGATTGATTTAGAAAGGTGTACTCTTGAGATGATTTTAGGCAACTTTTGAAGAGTGTGAACCAATTTAACATATACCTCTTTTTGTGGCCTACCCGTGTGCATGTGAAACTCTTTTGAACACCCTTTGAGCCTTACCTTTATTTCGAAGAACCTTGATGAACCCTAGACCTTACTTGAACCACTACCTAAAATCCTCTTGAGTTATGGTTAAGCAAATAGCCAACTTAGGCCAAAAGCCTAAGTTGGGGGTGTGGTGAAAGAGGAAAGGAGAAGTCAAGAAGTGCAAGAAAAGTTCCCCTTAACCCATGGTATTGCATAAAAATGGAACCCTTTCAATTCAATTCAATATAAAATAAATGTGGAATAAGGTACTAAGGAAATTGGGTTTCAAGCAATCCATGGAGGAGAATAAAACAAAAAAGGGTGACTTAGAAGCACTAGAAAAAGAATTGATAAAGGAAAAGAAGGGAATGCCTTGATAGTGCCACAACTCACGGGGAAAAAGTCACTGAGCCTAAATGACCATACCTTTGCACTCAGCCCCATTACAAGCCTTAGAAAGACCTTTTTTATCTTGAGTAAGCTGGATCGAAAGTCAATTGGAAAATAAGGGCAAACCTATGGGTGAAACATGCATTGCGTTCCTCTTTTTGAGTGTGAGCGTTGTATCTGATTCCTAATCCTAAATTGACTCATATCTGTGTGTGAATATGGTATAATTCTTTACGTGAGGGCATTTAGTTACTTTTGTTGAGCTTGAACTTGCACAAGTAGCAAGTATTGCGAGCATGAGAATCTTTGGTAATGGTGTGACACAATTTGAATCTTTGAGTACACAAGTGATCCTTGCATAAGTAAATTGAGCCTTGTTGTGTGCATTCATGATTTAGTCTTGTGTACCATTGTTTGAGGCACCCAATTTGAACTGCTAAACTTGAGTTTGCTTGAGGACAAGCAAAAGTTTAAGTTGGGGGTGTTGATGAGTCCACAAATTGGACTAATTTAGGGCTTTATTTTAATAGAAATTGTGTCCTCGAATTCTTGTTTTATCTCAATACCTGATTAAAATGATTAAGTTTCAGGTATTTGAAGTTTTACTGGAAGCATGGACACTTAGGCGCAAAAAAGACTGAAAAGAACAAGAAATGAAAGTCTGCAGATCGCCGAGTCCAACTTGGCGAGTCGACGAATTGACATGCACTGCCTTTTGTTCCAGTACGCGAAGCCTTGAAGGAAGTGGATCAAAAGGTGAAGAAAGAAGCAGTCGGCGAGTCGCCGATTAGTTCCGCGAAGCAGTACTGTACCGCCCAATGATCCAAAATATGAGGATGCTGAAGGCAAGACACTGAAGGCGATGAGCTGATTAAAGGGCGGATCGCCGAGTTCATCGGCGATCTCGACTAATGTCGCCGAACGATCCTCCGTAGTACAATCTGTGAAAACTATAAATACTAGTTATAGTTGTAGTCTTGAAGAGGAACATTTTAGAGTAAACATTATTATTAGTCTACAATATTTTTCTATATTTTTCTCTTAGGTTTGGAGAGGGTTTTGTGGAGACTTGAAGAAAGGAGTTCATCTTCCCTAAGTTGGAAGTGAGTCTTCTTTATTCCTCTTCCGTAGCTTAATTCAAGGTTTAATTTCTTATACCTAGTTGATTTCTTTATCATGTTAGTATAATTTCTTATTTCTTGATGTGTGGATAAAACCCCCCATTCTTGGGGTGTGATTTAGCAAATATGGGTTGATATTCTTGTTGGGTCTTGCTTGCTGATAGGTTAGATGTATTTTAATGGTGATTTCACCTAGTGGTTGTAGTTTAAACTAAAGTGTTTGTAGTTGCAAATACAAAGCCATCCATGTGTTTTCGGCTTGCCCGAGAGGGAGGTCGCGAAACAAAAACCACTAGACTGATGGCCTAAGGAGTGGGTCGACATGAGGTTCAGCCCGAGAGGATGAGCCCTAGTCCCATATCCTAACACTTAGCGAGAGAGAGTGAGTGGCGTAAGGCGTAGGCTGGTCTTTATGCGGCAAATGGGTGTCCGAGAGGAACGCATTTGAAACGGGGTAAGTTGCCCGAGAGGGAACTTATTTCCATTTAAAGCTTAGCCTAGTCACTATTGTCTTGCAAATTTCCCAATGAAAGCATGTACCTAACGATTTATCTCAACTTGTATTGCGGTCACATCCCAAGAACCTTTCCCCATACTTGATTTTCTTGTTTATTTTGCTGTTTTATCACTTGTTACAAAACCCCTATTTGATATTTGACACTTTCGTGTCACCCCCTTTAATTTACTATGTTTTTGTTCGTTAATATCTTTAGTTACGACTAGTTAGAAAGTAATTTTATTTTTCTATCAATTCTCAAAACCGCTCCCTTGGGACACAACCCCAACCCTCGGTTGGGTTACTATATTATCGATGATCGTAGACACTCATACCGTAGGTCAGTCGCGTTGGTCACGATAAGCATCAAAAGACAAGCATGAACAAAGTACAGTTACTTTAAATCCACTTCTCGGCTCTACAACATCATCAATGATGTAAATTGCTATTGTCCTTTGTTTAGCTGTTTTATCCTTGTTCTTAATATATACCTGTGGGGTAGTTAATAAAAATCAGATATAAGACAATTGAAAAAACTTACTTGCAAGAGCTACATTAAAAACCACAATGGACATACCAACATAGGCCTTGAATATTTTGATTAGTGTACCCAATATTTCACCAGCATATAAAGATATCAAAATGATAAGACTGATAATGCCAAAGATATGTTTAATGATAAACAAATTTACCACTCATTCTTGAGAAACAATCTTATGTCAAACATATTTGGTCAAACACTTCTTTTTATTGCTCATTTTCCTCCCTGAGCAATTCCCTTTCATAGGAATAAAAGTCTTCAGCTTTTGCTCTCTCTGTTGTTTGCTTGTTCGACTTGAACTGGCCATGATTACCTGCTTTATCTCATCCACATTACTTCAGACCTGAGCTTTATCCAAGAGTAGTCCAGATATCTGAAGTCCACAGAAGAATAGATAATAAAGAATAAAATATTAAAGGTCATGAGAAGGAGTAATAGTAAAATCATATTATATGTTTTAAGACGTAATTAGGATTACACTGGAAGTTCAACAATCATTCTCATCTCTAGTAATTACTTGTTATTTCAAGTCAACCTTATGCAAAGTTTCCACCAAAGCTGGTACTATACAGTCGAATAACTGCTTGACGTAGGTCATGTTGTGGCCATTAACACTATTTAGCACTACCTTTCTCTACAACCAATTTGGCAGACCATAACAACTATGGCATGGCTATAGTCAACATATAGTAATATATCAGTAATTTGCAATGCTACGGAAAAGACAAACAAACAAACTATAGGAGAATAAAATAGACATAACATAAATTCACCTGACTTCCCAACGGAAACATAATTTTAGAAACGGGACAAATATTGGAGTGACTTGTTCCAAGAATTAGAATAAACTTGAAATGCAATACAAGATTTTTCTCAATAGCATATAGAACATGCATGTAGTTAATGATGTAAATCTGGTCAATCCAAGGACAGAAACTTCCCTCAGCTCGTTAGCATTGTTGAGAATAATTAACTAATAAAAGTGTACTCTCTATAATAGTTTACGCTTTTAGATGAGATGTCAACAAACTTTAACATGGTATCAGAGCAGGCAGAGGTCATGGGATCGACGCCAATCATATCAAAAATAATTTTTACGTGCTTGGCCCATTAAAAAAATTAGGCCCGCGCGTGCGGGGACATATTGAGAATATAATTAACTAATAAAAGTGTGCTCCATTAAAAACAGAATCAGGCCTCTCTAACTGCTTAAGCTTTTAGATGAGATGGTCACACACTTCAACAAGCATAGAGTATTAGAAGTTGTAGCCTTCTCCTGTACAAAATTTTGTAGGGGGAATTTGTGAGACACAAGTGTTACGTTAACACTTCTATGAACCTGCTTCTATTCCAAGGGAATTGTGTGAGGTTATTCCTCTCTATATTTTGTACTCTCTTTTATATAGTGGATTGCTCATCTCCTCTTATGGACGTAGGTCGATTGACCAAACCACATTAATTGTTTGTGTCTTTTGGTATATTTCTCGTTTGTTTTCATACTCATGGTCTTTCGAGGTTTGCATTGCTACCTTGACACCTGATTATTTTTTGTCCTAACAAGTACTTTTTGCAGTGCTCCTGTTATAACATCACATACTAACCACCAGTTGTGTTAGTGTGGTAGATATTTTCTCCATACATTTACTGACACTATATTTCTACTTCCCATACTTACCATAGGTTAACCTGAAATTGCTCAAAGGTACACGTTTATTAGCATTGTCATCCATGGAATTTAACCATGAGTCTGCAGAAATTGCATGGCACATGGTAGAACATTTCATTGCTTACAAGGTGATGATGGTCCCAATTTGTGGCTCTCTTACGGGAGTTTCTACATTAGAAGCTGATGCAATGGTAAGATCCATTCATATTTCTTAACAGTTAAGTTTGAGTCTTAATGGTTCTCCCATGGATGTTCCATTGCATCCACTTCTAATGCAGGAACTCCAGTAAGAGAGCCACATTAGGCCACCATCACCTTGTAAGCAATGAAACACTTTACTGTGTGCCAAACACTTTTTGCAGACTCGTGGTTAAAATCCACGAATAACAATGCTAATTAACATGTACTCCGAGAAATTTCAGGCCATAAAGCCACAATAGGAAGACATTTCAGAATTATGTATCCAATCATTTGTACAATAGTGATAGAATAAAATCTAATGGGATATATCTCAATTCATGGGATAACGTTGTCTATCTCATTCCCATATCAAAAGGCTCCTAACTCTTTTAATTAACTATAATCCACTGTTGGTACAAGTATTTATAGATGTAATTAACATTATTGTGAAATGTGACATTTCATTCCAAATGGTGGTGGCAAATAGATTCAATGAAATAACTATAATTCAAATACCAGTACAAGTAACTGTAGATATGTATTTATAATCCTTGTGAAATATGTTTTTTTCCACTTCTATGTGTTTTTACTTGCCTTAGGTTGGTATAATTCAAATACCAGTATGTTGTAGCCTTTTTACTAGAAAGAGGCAACAAATTTGCACATGTACATTGACAAATGGGTTGTATCAACCAATTATTCTATCAAACAACTTCTCATTTATTGTTGCACCTCAGATGAATGTTGACAACTTGAACTTCAGTGGAACTCTTAATGCTACTAGTAATCCAACTCCTGCTAATGTACCAAGAAATGGAAGTTCTACGACAATAAGCGATGGTAGAATCTAATTAGAGAGGTATTCAACATTGGCTTCAACTAATGCAGAATCACTATGTCCAAGTTCTTGGATACTACCATCTCTTCTTTCATCTCTTGACATATTAGCATGAGTTTAATTAGTAATATCATTAAGAGTTTCATTGAAGGTCAAGATGTCAGCATTCAATCTTGATCTCTCCATCGAGATGCAACCAAAAATGGAAAGTTGTTTGATAGAATGATTGATTGAGATTTAAGACACCTCTGTCGTAATCAAAGAAAGGTTTTGGATCGAGGAAGATTCTGATGTGTGAAAAATAGGAGAAGAGATGTAAGAAACAAGTTCCACCAAGTGGAATTAGGAGAAGAAGTTTTAGTGTAGAGAATGAAGTTCAAGATGGTGAACGAAAAACAAGACGTGGGAGTTAGTTTAAGGCTACAAGGAAAGGGAAGCAGTAAGAGGTCGCAGACTTCAACCTAAAGAAGGAAAGGTTTCGGGCCTATAAATTGGGTAGGGTTTTCTACAATGAATTTTGTGCACTTACATAGAGAGATACAAGCATAAAACAATCAAGTAAGAGAGAGTTCATATTTGGGAGAGTTCTAATTGAAGATTTCGAGTATTGTGAATAACCTAATCTTTAGGATTAAGTTTACTAGTTTTAGTTCAAGTTTATTTGTTTGGTTGATTATAGAGTTGTAATCATCTGTTTTTTAGCTTAGGCTATACTTCACGTTCGGGGAAACATGAAGTTGGGGTTCAACAGTGTCACGACCCAACCCACCAAGCCGTGTAAGCACCTACTCTAACACCTAAGTAGGAGAACCCTTAATCCCCAAACGGTTAAAAACATACGAAAGTTTAAGAAAACTAGAAATAGAAGGAATTTGAAGAGATGTTTATGTTTATAAAATATATAACACCCCTAAGGATCTGGTCTAAACATGTACAAGAGCTTCTAAGATTACAATGTATAAATAGAATAACAAATGACACAACTTCAACCACAGGGAAGGAAAAGTAGAAGCTGTTGGAGATTGTCTTCATCTTCACCTATGAAACATCACTGAACCTGCAACCAGACTATGCCAAAAGGCATAGCACGAGTAGTATCAGTAAAATCCACACATACTGGTAGGCATCATCGGTCAACTCAATGCCCACCGCATAATATAAAGAAATCAATCAGCAGGAAACATGTAATAGGAAAGTACACCCCTCAACCTTTATCCCCCTGCCTTTACCATCATCGTGTACCTTAAGTGTACTAGAACACTTGACCCTAACCCCCTTAGTCTAGCACCCTGCATCGCTTCGCTCTTGATCATAGCTTAATAATTCTAACTCATAGAGGAGTTCCCGAATACAACCACTACCATCCCGGCCAACCCCTCACGACATGCCCTCGCTTCTCCTGCATCACAATTTAAACCTTGATTATACCGTATACCCTATCCAGGTTCGCTAACTATTTCAAATATGAATCCCCTTCCCAACTACTTTTTAGATCTTGAACACTACCTTGCTTCTCATTATTTAAGAACACATACATCCCCTCTAACCATATCCCATAATAACACTTGGACCCTTGGACCCTTGGACTCCACTTACGAGGCCGCATACTAGAGGGCTCGCTCATCCCTAATCAATTCCAATAAACTAGATATAAGTTACTTAATTACCATACGGTAAACACACATATTCAAGATGCATAATTCAGTAATCATTTTAGGAGCAACATACAATTTCCGAATTTCCATGACAATTAGATATGAACGTAATCATCACAATTGGTTCTCTGATGGAACCCACACTGAAACTGTTAGTGTGTCAAAACGTGATACCCGATCCAATATATGTGTTGGAACGTGACACCCGATCCAATATATGTGTTGGAACGTGACACCCGATACAATATATGTGTCGGAACGTGACACCAGATCCAATAGATGTTTCGGAATGTGACACCCGATCCAGTCAGCACAATCATAATCACACCCATAATGAATAGTTCATATAGTCACACAGTCAAGTAACATGTTCATGGCATGTAATTATTTACACTTAGTCATCTCATTAGGTTCGATTCCTGTTTCTCTATTCCCATTCATGTACACATACAATAGGGACATTAGTAAGCATATAAACCACAAAACTAGCGATTGAACCATCATCTAAACCTATCTCACAAGACAAGGCTTTTCCCCATGGTACACATCATCCTTAGAACCTAGGGTACATGTACAATCATCCCTTTTTCCGTGCCCGAAGGTCTAAACTTGGATTCTATCGTTAATTAACAATATACTAGGTAGTGAGCACACATTTATAACTATTCAATTGAGTAAACCTAGCCTACCTGGATGCCAAGCAGCTGCAGATGGATTGCAGCTCCAATCCTGGCTTCCGGACGACGAGATAGTGGATTTGGCAGAAAATCAGCGAGCTATCGTCATCCTTGCACTAGAAATCTCTTCCTCATTCCTTCCCAATTTTAGAGCAAACTTTTGAGGGTTTTCTGAGGTGATCCTCGCCTCTTTCTGGCACTTAGGGAAAAGGGAGAAAATCAGACTTCGCGTCATTTAAGTTCTTCCTCGACCATCCCGCTCTGGCGCTCCCTGCCCTACTGGAGCGCCGCTGCCCTAGCGGCATCCTTCCCGCTTTGAAGAGAAGGTAGGGTCGAGATACTCCCGACATTTTTTCCTTCGTAAATAATAACAGTTCAGGTCGTTACAATAGATACCAATTTACCCCTCGTTCTTCCCCGAACGACTGGTAGAGGAGTAAGCACGGGCCATTTTGAAGTACTTCTAAACTAATGAGTCGGCCTGTTACGAAACCAATGAAAGATATTGGTTCTCAAGTTTTACGCACAAAAGGGTCTTTACCCCAGGAATCGGCTAGGGAAACGAGGCACCTCACGAAGAAAAAAGGCAGTGAATTGTATAGCCTGGCCCCGCTATAGCGGCAGGGTTCCCACTGAGGCGGGGACACTTCCACTGTAGCGAGGGATCGAAATCAGTAAGAAGGGGGAAAGGGGAATGGTTTCCCTATTTCCTCCTTTTCCCTTTCAGAAACTCCCAAAACACTCTCAAACGCTTTGCACCGAACGTAAATCTTATGGTAATGTTCTGGTTTCTTACTCTAATTACGTAAATACTTACGTAACAACGTTTGCATGACACTAAACGATTGGTTATAATGACTTTGGGGTAGTTTTTTGAAAATGTGAAAATAGGTTGTTTGATTTGCTAAAAAACGTAGCATGGACACTTCCCTTACATTCACAACATCTCCACAATGTTCTGAGCGTAAGGATTTCATTGAAATACGATCGAAACGGTTCCAAAATGGGTGGGGGAAGTTGAATAGTTTCTTGGTGTGGAACTCAAATTCGGGCACCATTTAGGGGTTGTATTGCTAGAATAATTGCATATTTAGGTACAAGGGTACTTTAGATGCTCTGATCTGATGAAAAAATTGTTAAAAATGAGGTTTTTGGGAGAAGGGGCGCCATGATAGCGCCCTGGAGTTTGTCCCAGATGAAGGCCACTCTGGCGGTCTCCTTCATCTAGCTGCGGCGGGATTCAGTGGGGTAGTGGCCCCTTGCCACTCCAATTAGAAATTTTCTTTTTCCTTAGCTAGATATTGCCTAATCCCATGGATTCCTAACGGGTATGTTTCATTAATTTTGCAAGCTTGTCTACTATGGCTGGAATTAACGAGGAAATCTTACCCTTTATCCAGTTTCCCGATGCTACAAGTCGGGAGAGACACCATGATCAGTGGAACACCAAGTTCTTGTGCGAGGTGGGTTTCAACTGCTGGGCCTAGCGGAGAAAACACCCGCCTTCCAATCCCGACTGACAAAGTTTGGTTGGGGTCCATTGACAGAGGTTTCCATTGTCGCTCACTACGGTTGGGTGAGAGAGTTCTACGCCATTCTTCCTACTATTCGCTGGGACAATCCTCACCCTACCATCTGCATCTGAGGAGTTAACATCCCACTGGGCACTCAGTTCATCAATTGGGTGCTCGAGGTGCCAGAGGTTCCTAATGCTCAGTACGAGGCTAAGCTGAGCAAGATAGATCTAGGTTGGCTGCGGGACACACTGGTTGAGGCTGCATGCCGAGATTGGGTTTATTGGGCTACTACTGAGGGCAACACCAGTACTCACTGGTCACTGGATGCCAAAAGATGGATGCACTTGGTTTCCAAGAAGATCCGCCCGTCGGGCAATCTCATCGATGTGATCTTTCCCCAGGCTGTAGTGGTGGCTTGTGCTATGGATGGGATCGAACTGAATGTGGGTGCTCTGATCATTTCTGAGTGGAAGATGTTCTATAGAGGCAACAAAAAAGCATTCTTCCTACCTAGACTGGTGACAACAATGTGCAAGCGAAAGGGGGTGCCACTCTTGGACACCGATGAGGTACTTCATATGGATCCCATTTTGAATCGGCAGCCCTCCACCCAAGGAAGGAAGAGAAGAAAGGCCGACGGGGCCGATAATAGTAGGGCAGCTGCTGAGGCAGACGATGGAGGAAATGATGATGATGAGGCCGACGACTCCCTTCCTACCTAGTCTTAGCCCCCGCTTTCCAGTGCTCATGTGGAGGAGGACCTGGTGGTAGTCCAAAGGAAATTTGCGAGCTCCCAAGCTAGCGCCTCGACTTGGTTCCACCCTCCACTGTACTTGAGTTTGAGATGCTCCGCCGCCAGCTGCGATGGGAGAGAAAGAAGAATTTAGTTAGGGATCGCCTAATGGGCTGGATGTGGAAGACCTTAAAGGTCATTTTCTCTTGCGTTGCCCGCAGCGGGATCTTTCCACACTCGAGCTGGAGGACTTCCGGGAGTTTCCCTAGTTGAGTGATGCGTGGACTGGCGAGACAACCCCAGAGGACATAGGTGTCACTACTTCCCATTCCCATGGTCCTTGATTTGGTTTTGCCCTAATTGGGCATGTAATAGACATAATTCTGCTTTTCTTTTTCTTTTCCCTTCGATTTTGTAAGCACATAGATGCTCGTTTTTCTATTTTCATAGCTTTAATAAATACTAGATGTTTATAACTCTCTGTTCTATTGATGAGTACCGATTAGATTGTGGAAATTAGTCCATGCACGATTCGGGGTCTATAGGTAAAATAAGGGAAAACAGGGGAGACAAGGCTAACATTCTGTCTCACCCTGTCCTGCTCTAGCGGGGGACCTTCTGCCCTGGTGGGCTGGTCCCTCCCCAGCGGCTTTGACGGAACCATTTCTCAGGAGAACTAATTTCTCGAGGGTTCTCCCCGCTTCTACAGTGCTATAACTAAACATGTAGGATAACGCTCTTAACTAAGATGGTCACTGTCCACCCTGAATCAACCCAACGGTATACACACCAGAACCCTTTCCCACAAATCCAACACCACAAGTATGCACATCCCCAAGATATGCCTATTAATCATATGGTTTATAATCGATTGCGACATACGTCAAGGGAACCTTTCATTACAACAATTTTCTCTATTATGCAATGTAGCCCTTTTTCTTACATTGCTCCCGACTAAACCCGACTGCCCTGAAACCGGATGTTCCCTATAGTCACAAGTCGTTCTTTTTTCCCTTACCCTCTTTATCAATGGTAAGTCCATTCTCAACTAACAACCGAATTCCTTCTTGTAAGTATATCAAGTCACACATCTAGAATTCATTTAGGGGTCACACTGTAGCATTCAAGCAAGTACACTTCACACACCAGTAATTATTCTGACAATCAACATACACACACTCAACATTTCAAGCTACATCACACATGCAAGTCAAAATTATTAACTAAATTCGCTTCATGAATGACCATTAGCTGATCATCCATGCACTTATACAACCTCTAAATCCAGATACCAATTGGAACCTTCTCGATTCCAATTTACCTTGCTTGTCTTCCTTCAGCCGCGACTACGACATCCAGTTCACATTTGTTGAGATACCAGTTGGATTCTGAAGATACCAATTGGACTCAACCCATACCATAAGCGACAACCCGCACGAAAGGAGAGAACAAATGGAACAACTTACTAGAATGCTTCATAGCTTCCCAAAGATTAGATGTGGACGTCAACACACCAATTCGCAAGAGTCTGTTCCACATTTCCTCTTGTACTAGAGATCGGCAACCTGGGCTCTGATACCAATTTGTCACGACCCAACCCATCGGGCCGTGCAGACACCTACTCTAACACCTAAGTAGGAGAACCCTTAATCCCCAAACGATTAAAAACATACGGAAGTTTAAGAAAACTGGAAATAAAAGGAATTTCAAGAGATTTTTATATAATAAGGAGTTTTAAACAAACCAAAGTTACGTTTATAAAATATATAACACCCATAAGGATCTAGTCTAAACAGGTACAAGAGATTCTAAGATTACAATGTATAAACACAGTAACAAATGACACAACTTCCACCACAGGGAGGGAAGAGTAGAAGCTGCTGGAGATTGTCTTTATCTTCACCTATGAAACATCACTGACCCTGCAACCAGACTATGCCAAAAGGCATAGCAAGAGTAATATCAGTACAAACCATACGTACTGGTAGGCATCATCGGTCAACCTGATGCCCACCGCAAAATATAAAGAAATCAACCCACAGGAAACATGTAATAAGAAAGTACACCCCTGAACCTTTATCACCCTGCCTTTACCATCATCGTGTACCTTAAGCGTACTAGATCACTTCACCCTAACCCTCTTAGTGTAGCACCTTGCATCACTCCGCTCTTGATCATAGCTTAGCAGTTCTAACTCATAGAGGAGTTCCCGAATACAACCACTACCAACCCGGCCAATCCCTCCCAACATGCCTTCACTTCACCTTCATCATAATTTAACCCTTGACTACTCTGTATACCCTATCCAAGTTTGCTAACTGTTTCAAATACGAATCCCCTTCCCTAGGTAGGATCTAACTACTATTTAGATCATGAACACTACCTGGCTTCTCATTATTTAAGAAGAAAGATAGCCCCTCTAACCATATCCCATAATAACACCTGGACCCTTAGACTCCACTTACTAGACCACATACCGGTGGGACCGCTCATCCTCAATCAATTACAATAAACTAGATATAAGTCATTTAATTACCACACAGTAAACACACATATTCAAGATGTATAATTCAGAAATCATTTTAGGAGAAGCATACAATTTCCCAATATCCAAGACAATTATATATGAATGTAATCATCACAATTAGTTCTCTCATAGAACCTACACCCAAATTGTTAGTGTGTCGGAATGTGACACCCCATCTAGTATATGTGACGGAATGCGACACCTGATCCAATATATGTGTCAGAACGTGACACCCGATCCAATAGATGTGTCAGAACGTGATACCCGATCCAGTCAGCACATGCACAGTCATAATCACACCCAAAATGAGTTCATGTAGTCATGTAACAGGTTCATGGCATGTAATTATTCACAGTTAGTCGTCTCATTAGGTTCGATTCTTGTTTCTCTATTCCCATTCATGTACACATACAATAGGGCCATTAGTAAGCATACACAACACAAAACTAGCAGTTGAACCATCATCTAACTTTATTTCACAAGACAAGGCTTTTCCCCATGGTACAAATCATCCTTAGCAAGTATGGTACATGTACAATCACTCCTTTTTCCATGCTTGAAGGTCTAAACATGTATTCTACCATTAATTAACAATATACTATGCAGTGAGCATGAATTTACGACTATTAAATTGAGTAAACCTAGCCTACCTAGATGTCATGCAGTTGCAGAGGGATGTAGCTCCAATCTTGGCTTCCGAATGACGAGACGGTGGATTTAGCCGGAATCAGCAAGGTATCGTCATCTTTGCACTAAAAATCTTTTCCTCATTCCTTCCCAAGTCTAGAGAAGCCTTTTGAGTGTTTTTCAGAGGTGATCCTTTTCTCTTTATGGCACTTAGAGAAAAAGGATAAAATAAGACTTCGCATCATTTAAGTTCTGCCCCCGACCATCCCGCTTTGGCGCTCCTTACCCCGCTAGAGCGCCGCCGCTCTAGCGGCATCCTTTCCGCTCTGGCGGGAAGGTAGGGTCCAGATACTCCCGACGTTTTGTCCTTCAAAAATAATTATGGTTTGGGTTGTTACAAATAGTCAATGGTGATTGTTGATACTTAGGGATCTAGATATTGTAGAGTATAAGATAAAGTTAACAGATGACTTTGGTATACTTTTTGTCAATGTCTTCTTCTTTTAATATAATCTAGTTTTATATGGCTTATAGTTGTGCCCTTGTAAGGATGAGAATGGGAACAATCCTATGCATTTCAAATCCATGACGCATTATGCTCTCCAAATTATTGGCCGATGTCCCATACCAAGCATGCTCAACTCTAGGGCTCCATCTAGCTCTCGTTAAATTCTCTTGAAAAACCTCAAACTGTGTCTTTTCCATTGGACCGGTTCTCATACACTAATGGAAAGGGCACGGTTTTAGGTTTCTCAAGAGAATTGGAGAACGTAACGAGAGGTAGAGGAAACCCTAGAATTGAGCATGCTTGGTATGGGACATCAGCCAAGAATGTAGAAGCATTTTCCGTCGTGGCTTTGAAAGTCCTACGATTGTACCCGGTTCTCATACTCAAAGGGAATATGATCTATAAGCATATAAAACTAGATTAAATTAAAATTGGTGAACATTAACTAAAATCTACTTAGATTAGCTACTTGGCTATGCAGGACTCAGAGGCACTATCAATCATGGGTAAGATACTAGAAAGTGCTAGAAATGAACTTATGTAAGATTTAGATGTTTGCTATTAGGAAAGTGAACCATTTTTCGTAGCTGAACTGGTAGTTGGTGAATTCATGAAAGTGGTAGTGTGGTAGATGGTAGTGTGGTAGGTGAGTAACTTATTTTTAAGATTTTATTATAATATCTTTTTACTAAGTGTCTTAATCTTGATATCTCTTTAATATTATTTTTTTGTAGTGCTAAAT
>JAJOON010012281.1:55000-70565 GCA_029582645.1 Solanum megistacrolobum | reverse complement strand
CTAATCATCCATGGGAGAATTAAGCTAAATCCATAAGTGTTTTCACTTACCTTGTCTTGCAGAGATGAGGATTTCTTCAAGAACCCTAGAAGAACTTTAAGGCTGCTGTTTAATCCTTAAGAGAAAAGAGAGAGAAAGAGCTGGAGCTAATCCTCAATAATGTGTGTTAAAATGAGTGAGAATAGCAGCCAATATATCTTTATATTGAGCTTTCTTCACCTTTAAGAATATCCACTAGAAAGCTTCATTTTCAGCCACTAATTGGTCAAGTAGGTGATGTACCTGCTTATGTATATCAAGCAACTCAAAAGGTCAAACTAGGTGATGCACCTACTAGCTTTCACTTGGGCTTAAATATATTGGGCCTTGGCAGATTTGGCTGCTGGGCTTTAATTTCATTTTGTTTTATTGAACATAGTTTGGGCCTCAAGTGAGTCCATTAGAATAGGCCCAAATCTGATCCATAAACCTTGGCCTTTTTAACTAGATCCATATAGCTCAAGTAGGTGATGCACCTACTTTGTTCTTTGGACTGGTCAATAAGTAAAAGTAGGTGATGCACCTACTTGTCACCTACTAGCTTAGTTAAGTCAAGCAAGTAGCTCACCTATGTTATAACATTCTCTAATTATTAATCTCTTTTTCTTTAACTTAGCACTTAACTTTCAACTTTAAGCTCAATTACCACCTTTCCGTCTCGAGTTTAAATACTTTCGTTGGAGTTATAACTTGCAGTACACATGCTGCAACGTGCAAGGCATCACATCACCTTCCGAGCTAGTTTAAACCAATGCTAGTCATATAAGAAACACGGTCCCTCACCTATACTATAAGGCTATGTCAAGTATCACACGAATAAAATAAATATATGCATAATACGGGCTGTTACAAACTAGGAGACCAAGGCTCAAGAACTAAACTTTTCTCTTCAATTTCGTGAAATATTTCCACTCAAGGTATTGTGTTGATTTATGGATAGCTTTCTTCCATAAAGCTATTTCTCAAAGTTCAATTTCTCCAAAGACCTAGGGTTTTCAATTTATGGTATGGATTCACTTCCAAAACGATTTCAATGTCTTTATTTTCTTATATTATGATCAATTTGATGAATTACTACTATTTTCCTAAAGAATTATCCAAGAATCCATGAATTCCTAGGTTTCTCTAAATTGGATCTTGAAGCATGAATATGGGTCTTTGTTAGTGGATTATGTTCGAATTATGTATGTGATGAATTTCTTACTTGAATTAGTTTATTATACATGTTCAATGAAGTAATTCTAGAGATATTGATGCATAGTGATCTATACCCGTAGAAGGGAAAAGAATGAGTACAAGCTATATGTATGAGACTTGTGTGTATTCAATTAGATTGCTTTTAGAGTAAAGTACTTCGATTATGATCTAATTATGATATTCTTTGGATTATTATCCTTATGCACACATATAGGTATGAAGATCATGTAACGTGAAAGGCTTGCCACATATGTTGGTTCTAAGGGTTGAAGACTAGTCTCCACTAATGAATGTAGGAGCCATAGAATGAGTTGTGGATTGAACTCTATTTCTCAAAGTACAATTTCTCCAAAGACCTAGGGTTTTCAATCTATGGTATGGATTCACTTGCAAAACGATTTCAATGTGTTTATTGTCTTATATTATGATCAATTTGATGAATTACTACTGTTTTCCTAAAGAATTATCCAAGAATCCATGAATTCCTAGGTTTCTCTAAATTGGATCTTAAAGCATAAATATGGGTCTTTGTTAGCGGATTATGTTCGAATTATGTATGTGATGAATTTCTTACTTGAATTAGGTTATTATACATGTTCAATGAAGTAATTCTAGAGATATTGATGCATAGTGATCTATACCCCTAGAAGGGCAAAGAATGAGAACTAGCTATATGTATGAGACTTTTGTGTATTCAATTAGATTGCTTTTAGAGTAAAGTACTTCTATTATGATCTAATTATGATATTGTTTGGATGATTATCCTTATGCACACACATAGGTATGAAAATAATGTAATGTGAAAGGATTGTCACATATGTTGGTTCTAAGGGTTGAAGACTAGTCTCCCCTAATGAATGTAAGAGCTATAGAATGAGTTGTGGATTGAGTATCAAGACAAACTTTCCTATTTATCAAGTTGAGTCAATATTTAATATAAAATCAAAAAGGGAATTAATTCTTAGCACCGAGAGGATATGGCTATGAGATGGAAAATTTTACATTAGTTGAGTCCGGGTCCCAAAGTAGTTGTCTCATGAGATGGAAACCTTCTACCATAGTTGAGTCCGGGTTTATAGAAGCAATCTCCATATCTCATAAACTATGTGCCCATATAGGTCTTTAGCTAGTGGATCCACGTAAGCTAAGATTTATAGTTCTACCTTAAGCAAGTAGGACAACCCATTTTCGGTGTGGGGTAGACACCGGATTCCATGACTAAGCTCTCATGGTCTATTTTGGTTAAAGCTAATCCTATTATGGTAGAATGAACTAGAATTGGAGTTATGAACTATAATCACTTACTGAGTATTCCTTAGTGTGGATGGGGGTATGGGACCTTGTTCATACATTGCATAAGGTTGTTTTGATGGTTCTTATGGTTTTTTTCCTTATGTTGAGATGATTAATATGTTGAATATGTATGTATTTTATGCTTTTGCACTTGTTTCTATGATAGTTGATAAACTTGATCAAATGCATATTTTTCAACTAAATGTCCCTTTTTAGCATCTTAAATGGTTTTCATGCATAGCTACCATACTTAGTGTATTAATCGTTCTAACCCATATTTCTTCTATTTTTCTACTAAGGTAGGTTCCGACATCTAAGGCGATTCCTTCTAGAAGAAATCTGACTGTAAGAGAGCTAATAATAACCGACATAAAACCACATGAGAAAAATGTGGAGTCCGATGTATACGCCCCATCGAGTGGACCCAATATACCCTGCCAGAGGTATAGTGGCATGACTGGTGTGATCACTAAAATGTAATGCCCATAGAGTGACTTATAACCTATGGGGGCACGTAGTTCTGGGACTATTAGGGTATGCTTAACCCTAGTACACTTGATATTAAGCTATACCCATTTAGAATGTATATAAGCAATTTTATGACGGAAATGTGAAGTACTGGATAACAGAATTATTGACCTGCAAACTCAGAGAATGCAACAATTATGACTAATAATGTGACATTCGTAAACTGAAGCATGTATATCTGAAATAACTGACCTAGCATTTGTAATTCATAAACTAAAAGAACTACATTGCTAGGGTTCTAAATTTCATAAAAGAAACTAAGCAATAGCATGATAATCTGATTTGGATCATTCTAAATGATAAAACCCAACAATCTATAACATTCAAGAAACCCTAGGTCTACATAATATTAAGGGAATCAAGATTCTAATTGAATTCTATGGACCTAATGGGTGAAAGGAACCCACTAGTGAAATCCCACAGACTTGGTGACAAATTCCAAGGAGAAATCTTTCAATTTCAGGGCTGGAACTAATGAAAACTTGCTGTGTTTTGGAGCTTGGGCTGGTCAACATCTCCTCTGATTTTTGCTTGACTTAGGTGAATAATTGATTAGATTAGGTTCTAATTTGTTTACTAGGATAAAATTGACAAAAATCACATATTTTAGGGGTTAAACGATGAAGTTTTGGTGTCCAATGCATATGTGAAAAGACCCAAACGACCCTAATTAAAAACCTGACGAGGCTGAACACGGGCCCCTATGACAGTCCGTCAAGCTGGTCGTGGTCTTGGTCATGGGGCTGAACATGGGCCCCTACTGGTTTCTGGGACTGCTTCCACGGATACCACCATGGTCCGTCGTCAAGACCACGGCCCGTGAAGGGTCCTGTGGTCTGGCGTCTGGGCCTGGTGGACTCTGACTGGATTTCACGAGTGCCAGGACGGTCCGTAAGGTGGTCCACGGCCACGAAGGGCTCCGTGGTCTACCTCTGCTAGGAAGGAGCTGAGTCCACAAGCAGGTCAATGGACCGTGAACCATGTCGTTGTTCACTGGTTCAGGTGATTTTTGCTGCTCTTTTCTAAGTCTGATTTTCGAGGTGTTACAAGACATTGGGAATGCGATCATTTAAAAGGGGAAAATAGTACCAAATGAACTACAAGCATCTTTTTTATTCATTTATTATGTATTGATCAAATAAATGTTCTTTGTTATCTAAGAAAACAATGCTGAAAAGATGAATCAAAGGTAATTTTTCGGAGTGACAAACCAATGGTTTGACTAAATATAAGTAGCAAATTGAACACAAGTTCTATTTCAAAGAAGAAAATGTACCTCCTATTTCATATTAACTTCAACTTGATAACACATACAACATCCATTCCGAGGAAGGACAAGCCTTAATCAACTTACAAAATAAGATATGCATCAATTAGTGAACATAGGTAAGTCATGATCGATGGATACAAATTCTTTTGTTTATAGAAGTTCCCGCAACAACTTAAATGCACGCTCATTTTCGGTGACCTAAAAGGAATAAATTGATCAAGTGATACTTAAAGGAAACAATATAAATCTATTATCAAAAAAGAAAAGGACCTTTTTTTGGAAAATAATTATATAACATATCTTTTGGAGATGGTAGAGTTACAAAATACTTTAAGAGCACAGTTACAGATAAAAACATCATAAACTTTGTTATGTTCTCAAATTTCTACAACACAAATGGAATTTGAAGTCTTCCATCTACTAAAAAAGCGGAGCAAACACACTAGCAGTGCTCCATTTTATTCTTCTTCAGTTCAAGATTAAAACTTTTAAATCTATTCTTCCAGCAGATCTCATCAATGAAATCCTCTTAAGGTTGTCGGTAAAATCACTTGTGAAATTCAAATGTGTTTTGAAATCCTGGTTTGGTTTAATATCTAGCCCTGAATTTATCAAGTCTCATCTCAACATATCTGCTAATAACAAGGCCTGTCATAGGCTTGTGATAACCCTTATGTACTTTTGAACTTTCAAGAAGTGAATGTTGATGTTTGGAACAAGAAATCTACTCTGGGTAACTGCACGCGTTGAAATGAAAAAGGATGGCCTTTTCCTATTTTTATTGTTCACTGTAATATATTGATGTTGGGAACACTAGTGTGTAGAACAAGATTTACATATGCTTGTTGATTGCATATCATATTTTGTTTGAATCTTGATTGAGAAAAAAATTACGTTTGTTATAAATTTCCATTACAATGCTTGAAACATTTACTTAAGAGTTATCAATGTTCATCTTTTTAGAGAAACTACATAGTTAGAAAGTAAGTGCCATTTAGCATTCTTGAAATGAGAAACTTTTGTTCAAAGTTTTTCATTCAAATGACACCAATAATTGTCTTATAATATTGGAATGTGATTTTTCTTAGCTAAAATCTAGATCATACAACACTTATGCTGAGTTCCCTCTTTTTTCCCTAACTAATTTTTTTTCCAGAGAAAAAATAATCAGAAGTCTAAGAAGGACCTGAGCGAAGAATTTCGTTGTTCTTTGTTTTTATATTGTCTGGAGGCATAACATTCTCTTGAAGCACTACTCAATAAGAGAAACAATTTACAACAACTTTTATCATGTAGTTGGAGACAAAATCATTGTTACTTAAAAATTAGAGCATAAAGGAAAATGACTAACAAGATCCCCTGGCAATATAATTGCCTTTATAGAATGTGTGCTTTACATATGAATTGGTTGTTCTTTGTTGAAAATAACAAATAAAATTTATCAATCCCTCCTGTACAAACTATGTATAACACCTCAGAAATCAAACTTAGAACTTTCAGCAAAAACCAGCAGGAGCAGGTGAAACCGTCGACCTGTCCGTGGTTCCCACCCAACTAAAAAGAGGTGGACTACGAGAGCCTTCTTGGACCGTAGACCACCCTATGAGCCGTGGGAAGCCTCGTGTAAGCCAAACATAACCTCTCCAGCTCAGGCATCAGACCACGGAGCCCTCCACTGGCCATTGTCTTGATGACGGGTTGTGGGAGGGTCCGTGGACCTGAGCCAGCAGATCATCAGCCCAAGTGAAGAACCACGTCAACCTTCATAGTCCATGGTCCTTCACATGGCTCGTGGTAGGAATCGTGGTCGAACCACCTAGAACTAGTAGCTACTGGCCAAGAACCACGACCCACTTGACGGTCTCTGCTCCATGTGATGATCAATTGTAGGGCCAGTGGTCAGCCCTCATCAGATTTTAAGTAGGGTCATTTTGGTCTTTTCCCCTATAGGTTGGACACATAAAATACATCGTTAAACCCCTAAACTACGTAGTTTTTGTCACTTTAAGCTTAGTAACTTAGTCAGAACCTACCCTAATCGATCATTCACTAAAATCAAGCAAAGCTTAAAGAAAAAAAAAAGAAAACAATCGACCAAGATCTCTCCAAGAATGCAACAGGTTTTCATCAGTTCCTACCCTAAAATCGAAATATTTATCCATGAAATTCATCACCAGGTATGTGGGATTTCACTGGTGGATTCCTTTAATCCACTAGGTCCCTAGATTTCAGTCATAATCTTGATTCCCTTAATATTGCTTAGACCTAGGGTTTCTAGAACATCAGACAATGGTTGTGATTTAGCCGTTAGGGTATTCCTAATCATATTATTGTGTATTCGTAACAATGTTGCTTAGTTCTTGCATGACTTTCAGAACACTTGTTGTGTAGATTTGTTTATTTCATGAATTGCACTGGCTAGGACAGATAAAATAATATACATGCCTCAGTTTTCAATGTTTCATTATCAGTATTTAAAGTTGCATTTTTTTCGCTTAGCATGTCATAATATCGAGCTATTCAGTATAATTCAGTTATGTTGTATTGTACACATTCCGAGTTGGGAGTAAACTTAAAATTGTGTTGGACTAGGGTTAGTCACCCTTATAGTCCCAGAACTACGAGCGCCCGTAGGTTTATAAGTCCCCTCTGTGGGCATCATATTTACTGATCACGATAGTCATGACTCTATACCCTTGGCAAGGTATATTGGGTTATCTCGATTGGGCGTACACATTGGACTCCATATTTAGCTCATTTGGTTTTATATCGGTAGATAGTAGCTCCCACAGTCAGATTCTAGTATATTGAACAGGTTACCAGTTCAGCTTTATCCTATCCTCCATGCTCAGTACCTTCAAGCACTGATGCTTACTTTGTGCTACATCTTTTCGTTATGTAGGTTGAGGTCCTCAGCATCCAGATCACAAGTAGATCGATCCGTGATCAGTATTAAGCAGTATCAGTGGTGAGTCCTCATTCTTCAAGGATGATAGACATGTTCTTTATATTTCAGTCTTTCATTTTAGTTTCAGTTTTACTAAAGTTAGTTGGAGGCATATCCCAGAACCTTTAGTCATTTTGAGGCTTATTTCAAACATAGACTGATTCAGCTTCAGTATTTGAGTTATAGTTTAGTATCTTAAACTATGGCTTAGTATTTATTTATTCTGATTACTATTGGGTATTCCCCACTTTTAGTTAATTATGGTTTTAAGCTTCCACATAGTCTATTTTATTCGGTAATCTTTTAGTATGCTTATGATATGTCAGTTGAGGGTTAGTTTGGGGTCACTCGTGAACCTAGGTCCCGCAGTTACGTCAAGGGGGTAGCCTCAAGGCATGACACGATGATTTTGACATAGGTTTGTCTCTCGCCTCAGCTATATATCAGGGTTAATAACCTTTGAATAGCTGAGTGAATCACCCTTTGTATTGTAAGTCATGAATGTTGACGCAACAAATTTCACCTTAAGTTTCAATATGTAAATATTTTTGCTGAGATTCTCATACTCGACTTGATCCTCAAGATACTTCATGGAAAATATATTTGCCCAATTTTAGAGGGGTTCGTCAATGAATTGGTTTAATTAAGTACCTTTTATTTCTTTAAAAAATGGCTTTAAAAAAAAGGGAAAAGACTAAAATATATGATCAAACTTTGAGAAAATGCTCATCTCTGTCATCCGTTAAAAGTTTGGCTCATATATGTCATTTTCGTTTGACAAATAGCTCAAATGAATGACATAGATGAGCCTTTTCTATAAATTTGATGGCATATTAATGCTTTTTTCCTATTTAATATATTCCAAAATCATCTTTCTTCTTAGTTCTATTTTTTTACAAAGAAAATAATTTTCTAATATAAATTAATTAATTAAATTTAATTATTTGAGGGTTTATCTGAAAATCTAAGACATTGATATAAAGACAAAAAAAATACACTTTGAATTTAGCAGTTAATAAACTTCAGTCAAACTCAATTAAATTTTTGTAATTTGCCTCTTTTTGAAATTGCAAAATTCAATTATAGAAAAATTCCACACGTTTTAGCTTAAGCTAAAGATAACTTTCAATTAAATGTTTTCACATCTACCAAAGAATTGAGAAAAAAAACTCAGATTTTGTTTCAATAATAAAAATTCTTCATTTACTTGTAATTGTTGTTTTCTATTACACTTTAAAAAAATTATAAATATCAGCTTTATCCTATTTGAAGACCAATATACATACCTCATTGTCTACATTCCTTTCTCGAAATCTTGTTGCAATTTTCTTTTCAACATTCTCATAAAAGATCTTCTCTTTAATTTCCTAAAATTTTTGCAATGGCTAATTTCACAAAGGAAGAAACTCAAATTATTGTGGTTGGAGCTAGACCATCCGGTATATGTGTTTCAGACTGTTTAAACTAATTGGGCATAAACAATGTTGTTTTAGAAAAACAAGATTGTTGTTGTAACACCCCGTATCCAAAAACAGACCAAATTAGTGGATTTACAGAATCTGCAAGTGCAACCCACGGTTGCCACCCATGGACCGTAGGGTGACCCATAGTCCATGCTGGTGGTCCGTGGATGGCCACCTGCAGCCCTCCCCAAAACCCATCCTCTGCAGTCGACCCACAGACTGATAGGACGGATTGTGGATCAGTCGACGGATCGTCGATCAGTCCGTAGGTCGAGACCCTAGGACCCCGCAGAATCCATCCTCTAAAGTCGATCGATGGACTGACAGGATGGATCATGGATCAGTCGACGGATCATCAATGAGTCTGTAGGTTGAGACCCTCAAGACCCCCCAGAACCAATCCTCTGAAGTCGATCAACGGACTGACAGGACAGATCATGGATCCGTCCATAGACAGACGATTAGGCCGTAGGTGGCTTCAGCAGATTTTAAGTCATGGGTCGTTTGGTCTTTTCCTTATGCGTTGGACCCCTAAACTACATCGTTTAAACCCTAAACTATGTGGTTTTTGTCAGCTTTAGACTAGTAACTTAATTAGAACCTACCCTAATCAATTCTTTCTCAAAATAATCAATCAAACATAGAACAAGAGAGGTGAAAGAGTCGACCAAAACTTTCCAAAATGCAGCAAGGTTTTCATCAGTTTAAGCCCCAAAATCAAAGATTTTTCTGTGGAATTCATCACCATGTATGTGGGATTTCACTAGTGGGTTCCTTTCACCAATTAGGTCGCTAGATTTCAGTCAGTTTCTTGTTTCCCCTCGGATTATCTAGAGCTAGGGTTTCTAGAATTTCAGTAGATTATTATGAATTAGTTACTTTAATGTTCTTAATCAGATTCTCATGTTGTAGTATCATTTTCCCAGATTCATGCATAAACTCAGAACCATAGCTATGTAGTTCTTTTAGTTCATGAATTACACATGCTAGGTCAGATATTTCAGTTATACATTACTTAGATTTAAATGTTTCATTATCAACATTTAGTGTTGCATTTTCAGTTAGCATGTCAGTTGTTTGAGTTATCCAGTATTATAGAACTTGAGTCATAAATTGTAATTACTTAATCAATTGGGAGAAGCTTAATACCGAGTGGAATAGGGTCAGTCAGCCTCAGATTGTAGAACTACATGCCCCGTAGGTTGTAAGTCCCCTCTGTGGGCATCATTTTAGTGATCACGCCAGCATGCCTCTATACCTCTGACAGTGTATATTGGGTCCTCTCGATGGGGCGTATGCATCAGACTCCACATTTAGCTCATATGGTTTTATGTCGGTTATTAGTAGCTCCCTTAGAGTTCAGTCGTACTCTATTACATTGACCATGTTATCAGTTACAGTCAGATTTCAGTCCCAACATGTTATAAACTTGGTCATTGCATTCAGTTATTTCATGTTCAGTATTCTCAGTATAGCATCATGTTTATCTCTTATCATTGTTGAGTATTTACGCTTTGATCCTGTTATGATTATTGTTTAGCTTTATTCTATCCTGTATGCTCAGTACCTTTCAAGTACTGACGCATAATCTGCGCTACATCTTCTCCTGATGTAGGTTCAGGTTCTCAGCCTCTAGATCACGCATAGATCAGTTCCCGATCTTCAGTTCAGCAGCATCAGTAGTGAGTCCTCATTTTTTGAAGACGAGTGACATGCTTATCTTCCTCTGCTTTTAGTCTTTAGCTTTCAGTATTTTGCTAGACTTAGCTGTGGCATGTCCCAACACTTCTAGTCAGTTAGAGGCTATTTTCAGTCATAGTTACATTCAACTTTTAACATTTGAGTTTGACCTTTTAGCTGTTGTCAAACTCGCAGTTTTGCTTATTTGTGGAAGAAAGAGACTTATGATAGACGTCATTTGCATCTATCAAAGGGCTTTTGTTCATTGCCATTTATGCCACATGAAATTTCATCACCTATGTATATGCCGAAGAAAGAATTTATTCAATACTTAGATGAGTATGTTAAGCATTTCAACATCAAGCCAAAATTCCAAACTTGTGTTGAATCAACCTTTTACAACAGTGGGGAAAAGAAATGGAATGCCAAATCAAGAAATTTGACTAGCGGAGAAATTGAATTGTATGCTAGTGATTTCTTGATTTTGGCTACTGGAGAAAATAACAAAGGTTATATTCCAAAAATGGTAGGAATAGAAAATTGCAAAGACGAAATAATCCATTCAAGTGATTATAGATCTGGTGGAAAATATAAAGATAAAAAGGTATTGGTTGTTGGATCAGGATATTCTGGGATGGAAATAGCTTTTGATCTTTCAAGTTATGAAAGCCACACATCAATTGTTGTTAGATGTCCAGTAAGTCTCTCTATCTCTTTATGCCTTATAATTACTTTTATTGTTATTTGTTTGCATGTGAGTAGGTTTGTGTTTATTATAAAACAAATTGAATGGTGGTGTTCAATCTGTTTAGTTGTACATCAACTATTTTACATGGTACTTGTTACTTTTTACTAGCATTTGTAATGTTGTAACTCGATTCATCAAGAGATTGGTATGGGTTTCTTGATCATCAACACCAGGTCATACCCTTATGTGAAAGAGCCAGATTATGAACATGATTTTCATTCTACTTTTTTGACCACCCAATCATATATACCTTTGTGACATTTCTTATCTAAAAAATAATTTTTTGATTTGCTTCACCTCTAATAATTTCCACTGATTCGTCATTTTTATTAAATTTCACAAACATACTCTCCAAGCACTATAAAAAACTGTAAAAACAACTTCGATTAGGAATTCAAAGTTGATATAATGAAATTAATTGTTCTTTAAAAAGGGAATACTGATTGACTAGAAAGTAATTAAGGAATGTTGTGTTGGATTATTGTAAATACAAAAATTTGGGATAGATATTTAAATATCCTAAAGACATAGAAAGATCTCATTATTCCATTTCTAAATCGCACAAAATTAGAAATTTTAAATTTAGGTCTCATCGGGTATTTTATATCGTGAGAAAAAGAAGAGTAGGGTTTGGAGAGGTGACAAGTTGTTTAGTATAAGTATAAACAACTCATATATTTGTTACTTTGAGGAACTGAATTCGAAGAAAAAGAACAAGAGTTTCTTTTTCTTATAAGTAAAATCTTGATTTTTGCTAAGTTTGTCTTATTAACAATTTTATACATCGTCAATTTCACATGTTGCACAGATAACATATTTTACTTTTAAGATTTTGAATTTCATAATTTTGAAAAAACTTGTCTATAGATATCAGTTAGATGACATGATAACTGATAGTACAAAAAATTATTTGCACTAACTGTATATGAAATTTAGATTTCTCTTTTAATTTAATCTTTCGTGCATTACTCATATATATTTCTTTTTTCAGAACCCTTGAGTACTACAAGTTATATACAATTACATTATAATTGATCTGATTTTGTACTTCTTATTTAATATATCGTCAAAATATGAAACTTACACCTGTAAATATGTACATTATAGTTCATGATGTTCTGCCAAAGTGCTATAACTTTTCTATAGTTAGATGATGCAAATTTTTCACTTGCACAACCAATTATATTTTTGATAAATATGGTTGTTTATTCTAAAAGTTTTAATATATTTTGTCCTAATATTTTTGCAAATTCATGTTCTAACAAGGGAGATGGTGTATACTGAAATGTTGTTTCTAAAATATTTACCAATATCTTTAGTTGATACTGTAATTGCAAAATACGCTAAATTTAAGTTTGGAAATTTAGCATAATTAGGAATACCACACCAGAAGAAGGCCCATTTTCTATTAAAATATCAAAAGGTAGATCCCTAGTAATTGATATTGGTGCCATTGACAAGATTAAACTTTGACAGATTAAGGTGTGATACTGTCTTTATTTTATTTCATTCTATTTTGAGAAATATTATGTGAAAACAGATGGCTTTGATTTCTCCGAGGGTTTTGGTCTTATAGTAATAATACAACATGTTATGTATGGTTAGGCACACATCACGAGTTCAAATTTGATTACTGCCAAGAACCTAGTAGTAGTATTTAATGAAGAAGAGTAAAATACATGTCATTATCATGGGCAACAGTTGAACTGTTATAGTTAAGAAATTGGTAGAATTTAGTAATTTTGGCTAATACAGTAACTTTTTTTAAATAGTTCATCTAATATGCATTAATATTCTATTATGAAAAAGGAAATAATACTTGTTTTTTGGTGAAATAACTTTTTGTGAATTGTTAATTAGGTACTTCTTGGAATATCGAAAATAAAGGAACATAAAATAGTGTTTGACAATGGAGATGAACATCAATTTGATGCAATCATTTTTGCTACTGGATACAAGAATATTGCTACCAAATGGCTAAAGGTACGCTTTGTAAATTATCACTATGTTCTTTTTTTTAATTCTAAATTTGAGTCTTGGAATTTTCCACTTGACAATAAATATTGTGTGCGGATATGTTTTCCTACTTACTAATTTCATTTACAATTAATTTTACCATCATTGTCTCAAATAGTGTACAATTTTTTTTCCTTTGTATGTAGGATTATACCTCAATATTCCTTGAAGATGGCATATTGATAAACTGGAAAGGAGAGAATGGGCTCTATTGATGGTATTTCAATGGATGCTATAGATATTGCCAATAATATTAAGAGTGTTAAAGGAGACACAATTTAGAATATTATTATTATATCATACAATGTTGTAAAATAAATTTTTTAAACCCTACGTAAATGTAGGATGCTTTCTGCATCAGGCATGACTTGTTAAGTTCAGCTAAAAATTCAAAACCTTGTTTCTTTTAGTATATTTTTTATTGGAATCAAGTTTCTACTGTCATAGATGTTTGATGAAACTTTTCTGATTGATTGTCTTTCTTTGTTGATTTTTTTATTTTTATAATGATGGTGTGGGGTTCAGATCTCACACATTTCGACTATTATATCAAACACTTGCTATCTCTTGCCAGCACAAATATCGAATAACTATACTCATCAAATTGCGTAACTTTTATTTGAGACATTTATTGACAACATGAATGAAATCTATTATTTCCTCTGTTATTCATAGTAAAGTAGATCAAGAGAGAGAGAGAGAGAGAGAGAGAGACAATTGGCTTCTTAAGAATATGTTTTTCCTTCAATTCCTTGATGTTCATGAGATACATAAAATTAAATGTACATTGAGTAGTTAACATTCCATCTTGCTAAGGTCATTGCTAGGTCGATCTGTACAAAATGTCCTAATGAACCAGTACAAAAACAAGTAGATGACAACGGATACGTTACCAAGCTCATAAGAAAGTCCTACCAAGAATGTAAAAGTTGTTGCAGATGATTAAACTAGATACACAAAACCTACTTAATCTAGAACCAAATGGTTAATTTAGCTTCCGACCATCTTGTCTGCATTTTTGACCACTTTGCCTTAGGTGCATGCTTATTGTTCTACTTTCTTTTGCGCAAAATTTTTATGTCTGATTTTCCTAACCATTGAGAAGAAGAAGTTCCTCCCCAAGTTTCATCTTATCTTTTCCTTTTGTCCAGATAGAGTCTGGTGGTACTTTGTACCCATTTGTGATTTGACTGTCCCCAGTTCCCTGAAGATTCTTTTAGTTTTCATGTCAAAACCCTCCCCCATTGATAATTACCCATAAATCTAAGTTCTACAGATCGAAAAATAGATTAGGGGAGTAAAATCCTTCCATTTAGCACCAAAAATAGTGGAAACTGTCGAGAAATCGCCTGGGTTCGTCTCCTAGCTCTCAAAAATGAAACTTGCAGAAAATAACATTTTTGGGCTTTAATTTCGACTTAATTCACGATTGGCCTGCTGTAGCGGGACCCAACCCGCCATAGTAGCCCCTCCCTAGCTGGAATAATCTTGCCCTGGTGGCTTGCACGGAAACAGAGAGTCAAAAGTTGTCACGACTCAAGGGTACCCCTAGATGTAACACGGTGTATTTGACCCTGAAAGGGTCGCATACAAGCCCTTAGCATATCTTGAACATAAGATAATAGAAAATACGAGAAAATTTAAAGCTTTATTTCGATCCACACAATCGAAAACATTTTCATAAACAAGCGGAAGTCTTTACAAAACCTTTATCTCAAACCATCTATTTAAAACTGATGAATAAAAGTCTTGGGACGCAGCCCATACAAAGTCTAAAATATAAAGAAAAGACATAAGGGAAATATAGGTTCGTCCTCGAAGCTATGAGGACTCAACAAATCTTCAAGTCTTCTTGCCTCTTAGAAACCTAGCCTCCAAACAAACTCAATCTCCAGGACCTTACAATTGATTAGAATGTAGGCAATATGCGTTAGTACAAAATGTACCAAGTATGAAAGCTAACATACCAGCATAAACCATCTCAAAATGGTTAGTCGATCATAAGACATAATCATAAAAGGTAATAACATATTCATAACATAAACTCCAATAAAGTATCATAACATCAAAGTCAACATAATACAATGTATATGAACATAAGAGCTAAAACATACTTATAGCATAGCCTTAACTGAACCTTCATAAATACATCCTTCAACCATTAATATTTCATACTACAAGTGAACTACTTCACAAGCCACCTCCAAGCATACTTGTGCAAGGCAGGGATAGCAGCCCATACTACTATCCAAGCTAAGTACCTCTCTTTGGTCATTCTTGGCATAGTCCACCTTCATAATCAAGACCTAGGTTTTCATGTCATAAGAGCACTACACTGCTAAGTAACCCTAAGGCACACTTGTGTAATGCATGTGTAGCATCCC
>JAJOON010012281.1:0-50000 GCA_029582645.1 Solanum megistacrolobum | reverse complement strand
ATCATTTTGAGTGGATAATATGTAATAAAAGCATCGAGAGGAGATCATATCTAAAATTAATGATGGTATAGAGGAGATTTGAATTGGTTGGAATTTAAAAAATAATACAACTCGTGACGAAGAAGATAAATTATTGCAATGTATTAATATTATATAATAGTTTATATGAATGTATATCTCTGAGACATAGTTACATGTCATGTATACATGGTTATACGCTATTATATTATACGAAATGCATTACATACACATGCGGCTATTTTAGTTGAAAAAAATTTGGCCAAAAAAGTATGTTACGATTAAGTTGTATCAATTTCTTAAAAAGGGCTTCTTCTGTAAATTCATTCATTGCTTCCATAATTCTAGTTCCAATGTCGTTTGATACCTTTGTGACTAAATATTTTTTAAATTAGGTAAGCTACCCGTGCTTCGTGCAGTTATTGAATATTCAATTCACAATGTACAAATTTTTATTGTTAATAAAGATTAACACAATTTAGAGCTAGGGATAGTGAACAATGAAAATAAAAATTCTGAATCAAAGCAAGGTGAATCTATGCAGTAACACAAAGAAACTCGTGCATTTTATGGCACTTTTCAACTTAGAGGCTCATGTAAGACATAATTGTCATCAAATCGGATTATTTACACTAATTATTAATAGTAAAAAATACATCTAAACTATCCTAGTCTTTTGAATTTCATATCTGAACTATCATTCAATAACTTTAGTCTTCATCAAATAATTACTTGACTTTATTTGTTAAATTAGACGGTAACTATTTAAAAGTAAAAAGATTGAGTGGAAACTCATATTTAGAGGTAGATGTTTCGGATTGGATATGAAAAGGTTGATTTGAATTTTTTCAATTTTTGGATTCAAGACATTAAAATCGATATACGTTCAGATTGGATTGATTTTATAAGTTCGATTTCAAATTAATCAGTATGATGAGTTTCTTCTTCTTGTAAAGTGTATTAGCTACTCTTGTCCTTTTTTTTCACTGTTCAGTACAGAGTGTATCAGTTAGAGCTAGTTGATAGTTAAAGGATTACAATTGAGTTATTGTAATGAGTCTTGTAACAAAGTGAAAGGGATTAAGAGTTTAATATGAAGATTAATGCAGTCTGTAATCATATCATTCCTCGATTGTTTAGTGAAGTTGTTGTGAATTCCTACGAGGTAGGTCGTCAAGAAGGTTTCCACGTAAATATATCGTGTATATCGTGTGATATTTTTTACTTACTGTAATGTAGTCCTATATCCTTTGTTATTAGTAGTTCTCATTCAATGACTTGGTCCATTGACTCATGGTGGATTGACAGAATCCATCACTTGGCTACAATCACTTATGTCAAATTTTCAGAATAGCCCAATAGATAGCATGATGATTATAGAGTCACACTTGAAATGCATTAAACAATGGTGGCTTTCATCTTTCCCTCGGTGAAACACAATGAACCTAAATATTTTAACATTTCATACTGGAAATATAAAACAAAATATATATGAGCAGTAATCGTACAAATCCACATCCAACATATTATGCTGCCAAATATGGATAACGAGTAACCCATTCCTGTTGTCATATAATTATATAGGGCTAAGTGTCAGAGTTATAATCCTCCTAATGAACATAACTTCACTCTGGTAAAAGATTTTTACACATAAATTCAAGCTCGACATCAAAAGTATTGAGTTCAAATCACCCCAGTACTCTACAATGTTACATCTGCTCCTTTGTATAAAAAACCCCCTGTTGTTGGGCAGCCATCTCTGTTTTCACAGTTATAGAAACCTATTTCTCATATGAGTTGATCAAGTTAGATTCATGATTTTTTAAAATTTTTCTGTTAGTGTGAAATGATTAATCTGAGGGCCAATTCCACATTGTTTGAAACTCGGTGTACAATACCAAAGATTTGTCAACAGGCGGGTTCAAACATATGATGTGGGACTAACCCTCAACATATCACAAGCCAAGCTCTTACCACTTGATTAAATCACGGAGTTTCTGAAACAGTTTACAAATAACAATAGCTTATGAATCAAGTACATATAAGGTAAAACGACTAACAAAATCCAAAAGTAATATGGTCTAAAAATGTCATTTACGTTTGCAATTTTTGTTGCCGAAATAACAAATATAATTAAATCACCTTGAGGAAAATGGACATAGTGAAACTCTTACTAGTTACTGTTTGTTACTTGATTGTCCTAATCTGATGTTTTTTCGCCTGTATTTTTGTTGCTTTACTAGTCCGGTCCTCCGATGGAAAAGGACAAACTAGGCTTTCAAGGTAGATTTCCACAGTATCTAGATAACAATCAGAGTTAATAATTTCTTGACTGAATGAGTCAGCCTTTGGATTGTATTGTCACGCCTCGAGCCTACACCCTGGCTGAGACTAACACTCAAGAACCATTGTTGTCCCCAAGCAAACCCTTGGCCTGGCTTAACTCTTTGAGGAAGACTTTACTCAACAAATAAATCCATGTAATAATCTAGAATGTTGTAAAGAAAACATTCAACTGACCAATAAGGCAAACTCAAGTCTCAACATAACAGAATAAAAATGTAAAGACAAATGCACTAGCTAGTCGTCTATGAAGCCTCTAAGATGTCGGGACAAGACCCGCGATCATCCTAACAACTTAAAGTACTAAAACAATTTAAACATGGATCCTGCGGAAAACAAGGAGGCTCAACAACTAACTCTGAGTGCTCAACTGGATCAATAAGGTGCTGGATGTTGATCTTGGTTACCTATATATGCATCATAAAACGATGCAGGCCAAATGACATCAGTACATTGAATGTACGAGCATACGAGGGGAATTCTAAACAATACATAAGATTGAACTTGAATCTAAAAGAAACAGTTACCTCAACTTTACTCAACTCAATGCAGAAATAAACAACAGTAAAGATACAGTTTATATAAAGCATTTAAAAGTAGTAGATAACATCTCAAAGTATTAGAACATACCATAATATCTCTGTTGTATATAAGAATACAAAATAACTCTAGTTGGGGAGATTCTCTAACCGATAACCATCACTATGTGATGATACAACGTCTCGACCACGCTGCCAGAACTGTCCTATAACTTGCTGGGATATAGAACACCTCAACTAAGTGGATCCACTAGTCTATGCTAAAAATCAGTAAGGAATAATCTAAAAAGTATGACCCTTTCTACCCACATCGGCTACATGATTTATGCAGACATTGAGTTGTTATGAACTAGTCACCACATCGGTGCTCAATACTACTCCCAAAATACTCAGCTCATATGTTTAAAAACAAAAACTCTTTTTGTGGTTTGAGATAATTACTCAAAAACTAGCTCAAAGGCTCTCTTGGAAATCGATGTTTCCTCTCTTGTTTAAATGTGAAAACATTTACTCTTTGAGAATACTTAGTTCCCATATACTCTTTTTGAAGAAATGAACTTCATTTGTTACTCTTACTTAACTCAAAACTCAAGTCTTAAAACAAGTTTAAAACATTTGCAAAAGACTTTTGAAAGGACTCTAAGAACTCTCTAGACTTGGCTGTTAACTTTCCTTGAATTTTAATTTATGGATTCAAGGATTGTGAATTGTGATAGGAAAGACCTCGTGATATGTAGGAGTGTTTTTAGATAGTTAAACATGAGTAACGATCAAGAAATAACTGTCTGGAAAAAAGTCCGCGACGCGGAGATGCATTTAAATGGAAATTGAGAATGTTTTGATAGTTTTGTGCTTTGAAGGGAGGGTTCAGATTCCATTTGTGTTGAAATATTTAAAGTCTCTTCTTATAACCTAGTACTTATTATCAATAGAATATTCTTTGGTTTTTTAGTTCGGCCCAAATAAGCCTGCCGACCCATCAAATTTTAAAGTCCATGTGGATATTGACAATTCTAAAATAGTTCATGTATTATGTATGATATTATTTAGGGTTGTTCATAGTTATGATTAAAAAATCAAACCAAACGTCAATTCAAACCAAACCGATTAAAAAACCCGATATTATCACATGAGAACAACCAAAACATGTGTATGCGCATGAAAGTTTAATGATCATGCACCACATGACGAAATATATCATCAAGTTGTAGGTGACTGTATCCTAGTCGACCTTTATGTGGAGTGCTGATTGGGATGAAAGAAAATAATTTTTGATTTTTTTATGTACAAGATGATTTTTGTTCTATTTCTTTAAAATACAGAGTCTATGATATCTCCAGATTGCAGCCCCCAGACAGAACAAACAATATAAAGTAGGAAGACTTTTTATGAAATTGTAAGGTTCCAATTTACAAATTTGTAAATTGAGGCTTGTATGACTTGTAAGGTGTTGATATAAAATGAGTATATTGTTACAGGGATATATGCTGATTTACTAGAATGATGTAGCGTTGCTTCAATATTACGAGGAACAAGTTGGAGGCGCAAATGAACAAAATGATGATCAAAATTGGGGAGTTAATAAACAAGGTGTAGGTGCTAATGATCATGATCGAGGTGCTAATGAAAAAGATGGAGCTGCTAATGATCAAGGTTTAAGCGCTAATGAGCAAAATATTGTTCAAGAGGAGGACGCTAATGAAAATAATTATGTTGAAGATGGAGGTGCGCCAATGAACGGACAAAAGATGTAGTATATCAATTGGGTGATGGAATAGATAATATAATTTATGAACCTACAAATAATGAAAATGCAGACATACTTTGTTACTTCTCTCTTTTAGTTTGAATTTGTGTGGGAATTGATCTATTTTGTCTAGTGTGAAATAAAATTTTGAAGAGTAAAAAAGCGAACTACTTTCGCTAAGACTCATCCTCTTCGTATGTATCTAATATAACATACATAGTATATTATAAACATTTGATCTCATTGAATATCATAATATTGTTCATGTTATTACAACTTATAAGTGAGAAATAGGCTTCTTTATTTTTAATGTTCACGATAAATTGAATTTACCGCGCCTAGTTATCAATTGTGATTATAACTATTTGTATACAATAAGTTCTCAATTTCTAATATTTTTATTCTCATACTCGAAGATTCGAAATGTAATTCTAGTGAAAATATTTTTTATCTGTGATCTGATTATTTAAACAATTACAAAATTCAATAATCGTGAATCCTCTTAATCCAACACTAGATTTTTTGACTGATATTTTGGAATGTGAAATTTATTAGATTCTTTTGAGTGTGAAGTTCAAGCAACAACTTAAATGCACGCTCATTTTTGGCGAATTTAAAAGGAAAAAAATGATCAAGTGATACTTCATGAACAATTTTAAATCTATTACCCATAAAATGACCATTTTTGGTAAATATAAAATATCTTTGGGAAATAGTACAATAAAGATTTTTTGACTGATTTTTTGGAATGTGAAATTTAAGAGATTTTTCTGAGCAGAAATTCAAGCAACAACTTAAATGCACACTCATTTTTGACAAATTTAAAAGGAAAAATGTGATCAAGTAATACTTAATGAACAAGTTTAAATCTATTACCAAAAAGAAAATGACCATTTTTTGGGAAAAGAATTATATAAAATATCTTTTGAAGATGCTACAATAATAAAATATTTTCAGATCACAGAGAAAAACATCAAAAACCTTGTTGTATTCTCAAATTTCTATAACTCAAATGGAATCTGAAGCCTCCCATCTACAGTAAAAGAGGAGAAAACAGACCACCCGTCTCCATTTTTGTCTTCTTTCGGTTCAAGTTTCAAATTTTGAATCTAGTGTTTTGCCAGGAGAGCTCATCACTGAAATTCTCTTAAGGCTTCATGTTAAACACCTCTTAAAATTCAAGTGTGTTTCAAAATTTTGGCTTGGTTTAATCTGTAGCCCTGAATTTGTCAAGATCCATCTCCGTAGATCTGCTAATGACAAGACCTTCCATAGGGTTTTGCTGACGTTTGATTCACCTGAAAACAACCTTAAGGACTATTTCGTTAATTCTTTATTTTATGACCATGTTACTAAGACAATTGATGTGGATTATCTTCCAAAGATATCCTATGAATCTATTAAGTTTGTGGGTTCTGCCAATGAGTTGATTTGTGTTGTTGTTGAGGAAAAAGATGTGTTTCTCTGGAATCCGTCAATTAGGAAGTTCAAGAAATTGCCTAGTTCTGGAACCGATTACTTTTACATGTACTATTTTGGATACAATGAGCTTCACAATGATTATAAGGTAGTGGCAATCACCAAAATTTTGGGTGATGACAATTCAGGATATAATGTGGGCAAAATATATTGTCTAAATAGTAATTCTTGGAAACGTTTGGATGATATATGGAGTGCGATTAAAATTGATAAATCTGGTATGCTTGTGAATGGGAAGCTTCATTGGGCTATTACTAATAAGCTTTCTATTAATTAATGCGATTGGTTGAAGGGAGATGGAAATAAATAGAGAACCCATGCTACGGAGAAGGAATGTTTTATTCTATTCCCTACCTTGGTGTATTAGGAAATGAACTTTCTACGATTTGTCAATCTACCATGAGTCAGGTAGACTTATGGATTATGAAGGAGTACAGAGTAAAAGAATCTTGGGCAAATATGTTTAACATTAGCAATGGGGTGTATTATTTATTTGGTCCGTCCTTTTGCATGTCAAGTGAAGGTGAATTTTTATTTAAGAACTCATCATTTTTCATGATTTACAATCTACATGATGACTCAAAGAGATTTCCAAGAAAGTCAAACTATGATCACCTTGAAAAGGAACAACTCTACATTGAAAGCCTTGTTTTACCCTTTTGCAAAATGTACCATCACATGCAGCAAAAGCTCAGATGAAGATGACAATCGAGTGCTAAATAATTCTTAAGAGTTCTCGTGTTCATATCAACTTCAACCTGATAACACATACAACAGACATTCTGAGGAAGTACAAGCCTTAATCAACTTGCAAAAGTGGATATTTTCACAACCCAACCCACCGGGCCGTGCGGGCACTTACTCTAACGCCTATGTAGGAGAAACCTTGATTCCCAACCATTTTAAAAACATGCGGAAGACTTAAGGAAACTAATTAAGATGAAAACAAATTCATGGAGATTTTTATAAATTAAGAGTTTTAACAATTCAAAGTTAAGACTTGTAAAGTAATTAACACCCCCACAGGTCTAGTCTATACACGGAACAAGAGCTACTAAGAGTACAAAGTAAAACATAATAACAAAAAGACACATCTCCTACCATGCGGAAGGAAAATAGAAGCTGCTCCAGAATTGCCTTCGTTTTCCCCTATGAAACATCACACTGATCCTGAAACCAGACTATGCCAAAAAGTCATAGCAAGAGTAGTATCAGTACAACCACACGTACTGGTAAGCATCATCGGTCAACCCAAATACCCACCTCATAATATGAGAAATCAACTGGAAAAACATGGAATAAGATTGTTCATTTCTCCTCCTTTATATTTTCCCTGCCCTTACCATTCCGGATATTCATATCATACTAGCATACTTACTTCATTCCCGTCTCCATTTCGCTTATAATCCCCATACCACTACTATCGAGGCTTACTATCCATTTTATAGTACTATCCCCTCACAGGGAAAATCCAACTATAAACACTATCAATAAACACCACCCCAAACCTCAACAATAAATAAACCGGACCACATTCTAATCAACAAGAATAGCACCGAGACCCCTAGTTTCTCCTTACCATGCCACAACCCTACTTGGGACTCTACCATTCACAATTCATTACAAAAACACATATCTCCAATGAACTTACAACATCGCAATTCACATGTATGCCTATATATATTGCGCAACCCAGTTATCATGTTAGGATTCCACGCACCATTCCATATTCTCAATAATACATCTATATGTCAAGTTAATGGTCCTCTCATGGAACCCACACTCAAACTGTTAGTGTACCGGTACATGGTACTTGATCCAAGTTAGTGTGCCGGACGAGACACTCAATCCTATGTATACACCGGAACGTGGCAACTGATCGATGTTATTGTGTTGGAACGTACCACCCGATCCAATGCAAGTTAGTGTGTCGGTAGGTGACACCCGATCCAATGCATCACAACACAAGCACAATCACATTCACGACGTACAATACTCACATCATATAGTCAATTACTCAAGTTCCTGGCATGCATTATTCATAATCAATTCATTAGGTTAGTTATTACTGTTATACTTTGCTTATATGCATACATATCATACATCCACCAGTCAAATTACATCACACAAAAACGAAATCACAACCATTCCCAAATCCTAGATAATGAAGCAACGATTTGTTGAAACCATAAGACATTGGGAATGCGATCATTTAAAAGGGGAAAACAGTACCAAATGAACTACGTGAAATTGTTTTATTCATTTATTCTGTATTGAACAAATAAATGTTCTCTGATATCTAAGAACACAATGGTTAAAAGATGCGTCAAAGGTAATTTGTCGGAGTGACAGACAAACAGTTTGAACACAACCTCTAGTTCAAAGAAGAAAATGTACCTCCTATTTCATATCAACTTCAACCTAATAACACATACAACAGACATTCCGAGGAAGGACAAGAATTAATAAACTTACAAAATAGGATATGCATCAATTAGTGAACATAGGCAAGTCATGATCGATGGATATAGATTCTTTTGTATATTGATGTTCCCGCAACAACTTAAATACATGCTCATTTTTGGTGACCTAAAAGGAAAAAATTGATCAAGTGATACTTGAAGGAAACAATATAAATTTATTACCAAAAAAGAAAAGGACCATTTTTTGGAAAATAATTATATAACATATCTTTCAGAGATGGTACAATTACGAAATACTTTCAGTGCACAGTTACAGATAAAAACATCAGAAACTTTGTTGCCTTTTCAAATTTCTACAACACAAATGGAATCTAAAGTCTCTCATCTACTCAAAAAAGCGGAGCAAACACACTAGCGTGTCCCACGAAGTGATAGAATCTCTTGGCAAATTAGCCAACCACTTGCTTGCTTCGCTCATCAGAGAAAATGGGAACAACCTCAACCAGACCGATTCTTGAGATATGTTCTAAAATGAGAACGCTCCACAGACATCCACAAAATTTCTGATATGCTCATGGGGATCCTCATGATCTAACCCTCCAAACAAGCCCTTCAGTTGAAGGAGTTGAAGCATGGTGCTTGTAATGTGGAAAATAATATTTCCTTCAACTGGAGGCAAACGAATGGCTCCAACACCACCCATTTGGACTAGGTCATTGATGTTTGGGTCATTGACGTTGTTGAGGTTTCCAACATCATCTTGGTGGCCCAGTTGGCTACCACTACTTTCGTTAACACTCATTTCCTCCTCTGTTTTAACAAGCAACACAAAACCAAAAACAAAAATAAGTAGATTAACCTATAACCAAAAAGAACACATTTCAACTTCAGCAAAATAATTTCAAACAACACCACTCCCTGGCAGCGACGCCATTTTGATTTAATGTTTCAAGCACACCTCACCAATTCTAGGTGTCAACGATCGTTAATCAGTATAAAACCCAACTAAATGAGTTGGGGTCGAATCCCACAGGGAGCGGTACGTGTTTTAAATTCACTTAGGAAGTGCAAACATGGCCAAATCAGCCATAGGAAGAGAAATTATCGAAAAGAACATTAATAAAATGAAAGGGGTGTCACAAATGTCAGATTTGGGGTTTTGGTGTTAGTTATCAACTACAAACAGTCACCACAACTTCGAACTAACAATAGGGAGACGAATTCTCGGGATGTGATCAATTATAGGTAAATATAGGCATATGGATAATTGAAACTACTAGTAAATAGCTAAAAATTAGTGAGTAGGCTAGACTATATGGGAGATAGCTTTATCTCAAACAACTACCCCAAATCATGTGATTTCTTTCAAACATCAACAAGCATAACAATGAAGAATAGCCAACACCTTAATTCATTCACTCTCTCGAGCTAAACATGTGGGAATGGTTTAGGATCCACTATATCAAACTAAACCAAGCTCAATTCAATACCCACAAACCATCAATCAATAATCTTAGTTCTAAAATCTCTCTCTGAAGAAAACCAAGAACACAAATATAGAACTGCATTTGCAACTACAATTCTTAAATTAAACCACGATTAATGATTAAACTAACTTTTAAATAGCATTTAAACTAGAAATTAGCAATACCCATAAACTAATTCAACCAATAATCACATGATCACACCACAAAAAATGGGATTTTAGCTAAACATCATAAAATGGTAAAAACGATTACCAAATTGATTATCCATCAAAATGGGTAAGCGAGATTTAGTCTTTACAATCCTCAATTTGCAAAATATTCGAAACCCACTTCCAAAATCTCCAAATTTAATCTCTAAGGTTCTTCAAAAACTAAGAAAAGCTTTAGAGAACTGTTCTAAAACGTTTCAATGGAAAATAGATGTCACAAGATTGATAAAAGATACTAAACTAATTATTCAAAATCTAATTTATAGTCGCCCAACATATGCTACGAATGGCCATTTTGTGAAGTAAGTTGAGCACGCCGAACCACTCGGAGAGCCGCCCTTTAATCTCCTCCATCTCCTTTTTGCCTTGGCATTCAACATCCTTGTGTTCTGTAACTTTGGGCGATCTATCACTACTTTGTGGAACTGCTCTGCAATGCGCCGACTACTCTTTTTTGTCGCCCACTTGGTTTCTTCCAATAAATGCTGGCACACTGGAACTTTAGTCGGTGGAACTAGCCATTCGGCAATTCAGCAAACGCTCTTGGCAATCACCAGGCTTTCCTTTCCTCAATTCTTCAGCTTGTTTTGTTCCTCTTTGCATGTTAGTGTCCTTGCTTTGTTCCTCAATCCATCTACTTGAAAATGAAGGATTTAACATCAATTTATTCCATAAATTAAGCATTTGAGGACACTAAATCTATATAAAGAAAGCCCTAAATGAGTCCAAATCTCAGACTCAGCACGTACTCTCTTTACCTAAACCAATCGTCTCATCATATTAGAAAGTACTATGTTTATCGCAGTTGCATTGGGCTAATCTATATTGTGCATTTTCATAAAATGATCGTCACTTATTAATGCATTCTAGTAGCTACTCAAACCTTTCCTCTTAAGCATTCATCTTCGGTTCATGCAACGATTTATTGATATGTTATATATGCAATGACTGGATTTAGTATGTACGCAGGTAATATTTATTATGAAACTATTTTATCTCAAGAATGAAATCTGAATTTAAACTATATGTATTTAGATTTATACAATTAAACTCGATTCAATATTAAACGTCCAAATGTCCAAAATAAAAAAAACCATATTTTTCTAAGAGCCTTTTTATTGTTTCCTTGAATGAACATACAAAATATCAAAATCGTTGAATGAACTTAAGATCTTTATTGTGTGTGTTACGTACGTGCTCCACATCAAGGATGTTAACCTTAGAATTTTAAAGCTACGATTTGTTGAAACCATAAGACATTGGGAATGCTATCATTTAAAAGAGGAAAATAATACCAAATGAACTATGAGCATTTGTTTTATTTATTCCGTATTAAACGAATAAATGTTCTCTAATATCTAAGAAGACAATGTTGAAAAGATGCATCAAAGGTAATTTGTCGGAGTGACGGACAAACGGTTTGACTAAGATTATCATAAATATAAGTAGGAAATTGAACACAACTTCTAGTTCAAAGAATAAAATGTAGCTCCTATTTCATATCAACTTCAACCTGATCACATACAATAGACGTTTCGGGGAAGGACAAGCCTTAATCAACTTACAAAATAGGATATGCATCAATTAGTGAACATAGGTAAGTCATGATCGATAGATATATATTCTTTTGTATATAGAAGTTCCCGCAACAACTTAAATGTACGCTCATTTTTGGTGACCTAAAAGAAAAAAATTGATCAAGTGATACTTGAAGGAAACAATATAAATCTATTACCAAAAAAGAAAAGGACCATTTTTCGAAAAATAATTATATAACATATCTTTTGGAGATGGTACAGTTACAAAATACTTTCAAAGCACAGTTACAGATAAAAACATCAAAAACTTTGTTGTCTTCTCAAATTTCTACAACACAAATGTATCTGAAGTCTCCCATCTATATCTACCTATCTATATCTATATATTACCTTAAAAGGATAAAATCCTAACTTGAATATTAAATTACTAGGATATCCCTAACTTAGGTTGTGACTTTTTTTGATGAGTTGTGACTTTTCTGATAAGTTGTGACTTTTTTCAAAGGGTTGTGAGTTTTCGATGAGTCGTGACTTTTCCGAAGAGTTATGACTTTTCCAAAGAGTTGTAACCTTTTCAATAAGTTGTGACGTTTCCAAAGGGTTGTGGCTTCTCGAAAAGATCATGACTTTTATGATAAGACGCAAAAAATGCTTGTTCATACTACCCTTTGTTAACTATATAGAGAGGGGTTTCCTCTCATTTTTCAACAACAATTTTTTTTTTATCTTTAACTCTTCTTCTTCTTGCATTTTAATTTTTTTTGTGTGATTTATTGTCATTGAGTGAGTTCAAAGTTTAGCAGAATATGAGGTACCACTATTCGAATGAAGTAAATTGTTCTATCCTAAGAGGGTATATTCTTAACCTCGAGTACTTGATGAAAATAATTATGATGATACAATAACTATTTTTTTGCTTAGTATATACATTAATATGTAATATTCCAATATATGAAGTTAACATGATGTAGTCTAAATTCATTTGTTTTTTTTAACAATTACTATATAAACATTGTCCCTTTCTTTTAGTGATGTATTACAATTTCTTAATATTTAAGTATTTTTTGAAAAGAAAAGTTTATATGACTTGTTATAACGCCAGTTGAAGTTTGTATTAGTTTAATTTTTATTGTAGTCTAAATTCATTTTCTTTTGTTAACAGTTTCTCCTGTGATGTAGATATATGCTTCTGAATATCTTTTTCCTAAATTATTAAATTTCTCAAGAGTTAGAGAATTGTCATGATTTGTTTTTTTAATGCCCAAGACAAAAGAATGACTTTATTTCTCAATGCTACTATATTATTAGGTAGTTTTCTTCAAAATAGTTATTACTATATAAACATTGCCCTTTTGTTTACTTATTTACTATTTCTTAATTTTTCCGTATTTTCGACGAAGAAAAGTTCATATGACTTGTAATAATGTCAGTTGAAGTTTGTATTAGTTTAATTTTTATTATAGTCTAAATTCATTTGTTTTTGTTAACAATTTCTCTTGTGATGTAGATATATGTTTCGGAATATCTTTTTCCAAAATTATTAAAATTCTCAAGAGTTAGAGCATTGTCATTGTCACGCCCCGAGCCTACACACTGGGGGGACTGGCACTCGAAAAGCATTTATGGCCCCAAGCGAACCCTTGGCCTGGCTTACCTACTCAGCGGAAGACTTAAACATAAGAAACAATCTAAAAAGAGAAACTCATGCAATGTCTTAAAGCAATATTAAACTTATCCAAAATGGCAACTCAAGTCTTATATCATCAGTCTGAAATGAATAAGATTAAAGAACTATAACTATCCATCACTGAAGCCTCTAAAACAAGAGGGATGTCGGGATAAGACCCTCGATCATCCTAACAACTGAAATACTAGAAAACAAAATAAAGGATTCCTCCGGAATGCAAGGAGGCTCACCCACTAACTGTGAGTGCTCAACTAGATTAACGGGGCCCTGGATGCTGATCCTGATTACCTATGTCTTCATTATTAGACGATGTAGGCCAAATGGTATCAGTACATTGAATGTACGAGTATGTGAGGGGAACCGAAACATAACATAAGCTTGAAAGGAATCTGAAAGAAACACTTACCTTGGCTTTACTCAACTAAATATAAAGCAATAACACATGTAATATTTAGAAAGCTTTTAAAACATTAGAAAACAACTTAGTTCGTTAAAGAAAATACAATAACAAACTCAACTTTACTCATATAATAAAGTAATATAGTTTCTGTGGGAATTTCTCTAATCGACAACCACCACTATGAGCCTAAGTGGTGATACATCGTCATGCCAGCGCTGCCAGAACTGTCCTATACTTTGCCATCATATAGAACGTCTTAACTAAGTAAATCAACCAGTCTATGCTTAAAAGCACTTAGGAGTCATCTAAAAAGTATGATCCTTTACTACCATGATGGCTACATGGTTTATGGAGACTTGAGTTATTATGAACTCGCATCCCCATATCGGTGTATTATGAACTCATATCCCCATATCGGTGTATTATGAACTCGCATCCCCATATCGGTGGTCAATACTACTCCCAAAATGTACTTAGCTCATATGTTTTAAAACAAAACTTCTTTATTTGGTTTGAGATAATTACTCAAAACTTAGCTTAAAATCTCTTTTGCAATCAATGTTCCCTTTCTTGCTCAAATGTGAAAACATTTCTAACTTTTGGGAATACTTAGTTCACGTATAATCTTTGAAGAAATGAACTTTACTCTTAACTCTTTAGTCAACTCGAAACCTAAGTCTTAAGACAAAGTTAAAACGTTTGCGAAAGACTTATGAAAACTTTATGAACTTCTCTTGACTTGATTCTTAACTTCTAGACTTGACTCTTAACTTTCCTTGAATTGAATTATGGATTGAAGGTTCATGATCTCATGTTTATGGATGATTTCATGATGTTTAGACGTACCTTAGAGTGTTGGAATCAACTAGAAAACATAGGTACGTTGCTAAGGAACTAGTACAGAAAGATGGGAAGAAATAGGAAGAACTGGCATCCCTGGCGCTCTGAGAGGCGCACGGCGCCAGCCCTTGAAATTTAAAGACAGAGTTGGGGCGCTCTTTCTGGTGCGGCACCCCAGAGCCCAACATTCAGAGACCCCTTTTTGGGGCACTGAGAGGGGCGATGTCCCAGGACCCTCCCCAGGTGCTCCCGACTTTTCTTCTTCGTTTTTCATCTCTAAACCCTCTAATTTCACTTAGTTCGTTCCCCAAACACTTAGAATCATTTATACCCTTGATATATAGTCGATTCAACTAAAAATTAAACCCAAAACATGAATCAAATCTCAAGAAAACTTCAACAACACAACCCACAAGAATTCAAATGAATTTGATCAAGAACTCAAAGGATTTACTTTCAAATCTAATATACTTAACTGAATTGAATCATGATTGGCGTGTGGGTGAACTAATCCAATGCTATGTGATCTGGAAAATGAAAGAAGAAATCCAAATTTGCTTTGTGAGTGTGAGATAGGCAGACGGGGTTGTTTTTACTTACCTTTCTATCTATGAAAGAAATATCTCACATACCTCGTAGGATTTAATCCTTGGCGAAATCCACAACCAAACTCGAATGTTCTTGACTATTCATGATATTTCTTCTCCTTTCTCCTCTTTTCTCTTTTCTCCAAGCCCTAGCGTGAATTTTGGATTGGATAAACTGATCTAATTCTGATTAGACCCCAAATATACTCCTAAAAAGGAATTAAAATAATTGGGTAAGGAAAAGACTAAAATACCCTTCCAAAATCCGGTTTCAGACTTTTCTTATTTGAATAGCCCAATTTCAAAAGAGCATATCTCACTCATACGAACTCATAATCACGTAAAATTGGCGGCGTTGGAAATATTATTCAAAGATCTTTCGTACGATGACTGGAAACACACCTAAATCATCGTGAGCTAGGAGTTATGGTCGTTTGAAGTTGACCAAAAACTCAACTTAACATACTTGACAAATTTTCCAGATTTGTATTCTTTCCAAAAATTACTATTTCCAATTTTTAACTCCTTCCTAGTTCTTTCAATTAGCGAGATGTTACAGTCATGGTTTATTTTTCTAATGCTCAATACAAAAGAATGACTTTATTTATCAATGTTAGTTATGTGATTTAGATTGTCAAGAAGTTTGCTTCAAAATAGTTATTACTATGTAAACATTGCCCATTTGTTTTACTAATTTACTATTTCTTAATATTTCAGTATTTTCGATGAAGAAAAGTTCATATGACATCTAATAATGCCAGTTGAACTATGTATTCGTTTAATTTTTATTATTTATTTAATAGCTAGTTTTTGTGAGTTATATATTTCCATTAATGCCAATATATATTATTTTAAAATATATTAACAAGATCTTCTAACATCAAAATATATTATTTTAAAAATTTTCTGAGTTATTTTTTTTAACAAAAAAACTCACAACAAATGTGAAAATATGTGAATATATATGAATCATTTAAAATTGATCATTAAGAAAATAAATTTTATATTCAGTAATATGGAATAAACATTTTCATTTTGTCCCTACACTAAATTAAAATGTATAACTATAAAAAATATTGTAACATTAATTAAAAGTCCTATTTATTTATGTAAGTATAAGTTATTACTTATTATTGGAAATCTTATTCACACTCTTTTACATTCTTTAGTTATAATATTATGAATTCTCATTGTTATTACATTAATTATATTTATCTTTCAGCTTTCCTTATATTAACTTATGACCAATAATTTTTAATATTATTATACCGCCCTTATATATGTGATAACACAGTGGTGTTATATTTTCTTTGACAAATCATGCTTGGTTGAATAAATTGAAAATTGTTTACAAGTATATGAACTATATATTTGTTGGGTGTAACTTAAGGTGATTATATATATGATTTCACAGATAGAATATTATTCTTTAATTTTAATTTTTAGTTTTTCGGTAAAAAGGAAGGAAACCTCTCTCAGTTAACTGACAGTACGATAACTATCTCTGATTTATGTACACAGTCAATCGAGAAGTCAAATATTAGAGCCAAAAAAAATTTGTCATCTATTATGTTATACCTTATAAAATAAGAATTTATATACAAAAATAGTTCCAAAAAATAAAATGTAGTTGTTGTCAACATGTTCATATGACATCTAAACAGATTAAGTGGAATACACGTGCAAAGCACATCTGGTTATATGACAAGAAAAATACACAACAAATATAGCCTATAAGGTAATATTGGTGAGATACGACTAATTAGATGATTGAACCTCATCAAATTACAAAAAATATATACATTGTTACATTTAACTTTTAATTGACCATCTTCATAGCTTCGTGTGAATAAGAGATATATATGACGATCCACATTAAAATTCACAAAAGAATCTGCAATATTATTTTGTGCAAACCTTATTATTGAAATCTCCGCTTAATTTTTCTAAATTGATAATCACATGCAATACACGTGTCGAAAAACTAGTCTACTCAAAAAAGCGGAGCAAACACACTAGCAGTGCTCTATTTGCTTCCTCTTCAGTTCAAGATTAAAACTTTTAAATCTATTTTTTCAGAAGATCTCATCAATGAAATCGTCTTAAGGTTGGCGGTAAAATCACTTGTGAAATTCAGGTGTGTTTTGAAACGTTGGTTTGTTTTAATATCTAGCCCTGAATTTATCAAGTCTCATCTCAGCATATATATCTGCTAATAACAATCATAGGCTTGTGATAAAGTAAATAGTGTTTTGTTAACCATTATGTACTTTTGAACTTTCAAGAAGTGAATGTTGATGTTTGAAACAAGATAACTACTCTGGCTGACTGCACGACTGAAATGAAGAATGAGGGCCTTTTCCTATTTTTACTGTTCACTGTAATGTACTGATGTTTGGAACACTAGTGTGTAGAACAAGATTTACATATGCTTGTTGATTGCATATCATATTTTGTTCGAGTCTTAGTTGTGAAAAATATTACGCCTACTATAAATTTCCATTACAATGCTCGAAACAGTTACTTAAGAGTTATTCAATGTTCATCTTTTTAGAGGAACTACATAGTTAGAAAGTCAGTGTCATTTGATATGCTTGAAATGAGGAACTTTTTGTTCACAGTTTTTCATTCAAATGACTTCCATTAATTGTCTTATAATATTGGAAAGTGATTTTTCTTAACTAAAATCTAGATCATACAACACTTATGCCGAGTTCCCTCTTCTTTCCCAAACTAATTTGTTCGATATAAAAAATTAATCAGAAGTCTTCTTTGTTTTTTATATTGTCTAGAGGCATAACATCCTCTTGAAGCACTTCTCAATAAGAGAAACAATTTACAACACTATTTAGCATGACGTTGAAGACAAAATAATTGTTATTTAAAAATTAGAGCATAAAAGAAAATGACTAACAAGATCCCTTAGCAATATAATTGCCTTTATAGAATGTGTGCTTTACATATGAGTTGGCTGTTCTATGTTTCAAATAACAAATAAAATATATCAATCCCTCCTATACAAACTATGTGTAATACCTCAGAAATTAAACTTAGAACTTTTAGCAGATAACCAAAAGGAGCAGGTGAACCACGACAGTGTTCACGGACCGTAAAAGGAACCACAGTCCATCGACCTGTCCATGGTTCCCACCCAACAAAAAAGAGGTGGACCACGGGAGCCTTCACAGGCGGTGCACCACCCCACGAGCCATGGGAAGGCTCGTGTAAACTAGACAAAACCTTCCCGTCTTAGGCATCAGACCACGGAGCCCTCCACGGGCCGTGGTCTTGATCATGGAGGCCTCCACGGGACGTGGTATTGATCACGGAGCCCTCCACGAGCCGTGGTCTTGATCACGGGCCGTGGGAGGGTCCGTGGACTTGAGCAAACAGACCACCAGCCTAAGTGAAGAACCACATCGACCTTCACGGTTTGTGGTCCTTCACACGGGCCGTGGTAGGGCTCGTGGTCGAACCACATAAAACAAGTAGCTACTGGCCAAGGACCAGGACCCACTTGACAGGTCCCTGTGACAATGCGTTATAGCGCCCATGGTCGGCCCTCATCAGATTTTACGTGGGGTTGTTTTGGTCTTTTCCCCTATAGGTTAGACACCTAAACTACGTCGTTTAACCCCTAAATTACGTCGTTTTGGTCAGTTTAAGCTCAATAAATTAGTCAGAACCTACCCTAATCGATCATTCACTAAAATCAAGCGAAACTTAGATCAAAAGAACAGAAACACAGTCGACCAAGCTCTCTCCAAGAATGCAACAGGTTTTCGTCAGTTCCAACCTCGAAATCGGAAGATTTCTTCGTGAAATTTGTCACCAGGTATGTGGGATTTCACTGGATTTCTTTCATCTACTAGGTCCCTAGATTTCAGTCAGAATCTTGATTTCCTAAATATAGCTTAGACCTAGGTTTTCTAGAACTTCAGACAATGGTTGTGATTTAGCCGTTAGGGTATTCCTAATCATATTATTCTGTATGCGTAACAATGTATCTTAGTTTTTGCCTTACTTTCAGAACCCAGTTGTGTAGATTCGTTTAGTTCATGAATTGACCTGGCTACGACAGATAAACAAATATACATGCCTCAGTTTTCAATATTTCATTATCAGTATTTAATGTTGCATTTTTTTTCCAGTTAGCATGTTATAATATCAATCTATTAAGTAATTCAGTTATGTTGTATTGTACACATTTCTAGTTAGGAGTAAACTTGACACTAGGTTTGACTAGGGTCGGTCACCCTTACAGTCCCAAAGCTATGTACCCCTGTAGGTTTATAAGTCCCTTCTGTGAGCATCATATTTAGTGATCACGCCTGTCATGCCCCTAAACCCTTGGCAAGCTATATTCTCCCAATGGGGCGTATACATCGGACTCCACATTTAGCTCAAGTGGTTCTATATCGGTAGATAGTAGCTCCCAGAGCCATATTCTAGTGTATTGACAGTTACATTTTCAGTATTCAGTTTCTGCATGTTATATGCTTGGTCATTGCATTCAGTTTAGTTTATATTCAGTATATCTCAGTACCTTTATCATGTTCAGATTATATCATTACTCAGTATGCTTTGTTCAGTTACATGTTTGTTCAGCTTTATCCTAAAATGCATGCTCAGTACCGTCGAGTACTGACGCATACTCTGTGCTACATCTTTTTGTGATGTAGGTTCAAGTCCTCAGCATCCAGATCACAAGTAGATCGGTCCCCGATCCATATTCAATAATATCAATGGTGAGTCCTCATTCTTCGAGGATGATAGACATGTTCTTTATATTTCATGCTTTCATTTTAGTTTCATTTTTACTAGAGTTAGCTGGGGCATGTCCCAGCACCTCTAGTTGGTTAGAGGCTTATTTCGGACAAACGATAGATTCAACTTTAGAATTTGAGTTATAGTTCAGTATCTTAAACTCTAGCTTAGTATTTATTTATTTAGATTACTATTAGGTATTCCCCACTTTCAGTTAATTATGGTTTTAAGCTTCTGCATAGTCTATTTTATTCATTAATCTTTTAGTATGCTTATGATATGCCAGCTCAGGGTTAGCTTTGGGTCACTCGTGAGCCTAGGTCCCGTGTTTACGTCAAGGGGGTATCCTCGGTGCGTGACAAACTTGGTATCAGAGCCTTAGGTTTAAGAGCCGTAGGATTTCTGAAAAGCCACACTAAGTAGAATTTTTTTCATGGGTGTGAAGTTCACCACATCTAATGAGAGAGAGGCCACGAAGTGTTTTAGGAAAAACTTCACTTTCTTGCTAGTCTTATCGTGCGTGAGGTATGATCCAACTTCTCGTGTCTAATCCATCAGTATGCATTTCAGATCATGCCTCCTCGCTTATGCCACGAATGCTAATGCCCGCAATGCTAACACAGCTCCTCCAGTCCACGACCATGAGGTTTCGAATGCAGAGTTTTAGAACATTATTATGCTTTTGGATCAGAGTGTAGCCAACCAGAACAATTAGCAGGTTCCAGTTCCTGCAAATACTAGTGGTGGACCAGTTGCAGCTAGGGTTCAAGATTTTGTTCGGATGAATCCACCTGAGTTTCTAGGGTCACAGATTGGTGAGGTTCCACATAACTTTATTGATGAGGTTAAGAAGATCTTTGGAGTGATGCATGTGACAGGAAATGATAGGGTAGAGTTGGCGTCCTACCATCTCAAGGATCTAGCTCACATTTGGATCACTCAATGGAAGGAAAACATGGGTGAGAATGCAACACTTGTGACTTGGGAGTGTTTTACCGGAGCTTTTCTGGACATGTTCTTCCAAAGAGAGTTGACGAAGGTTAAGGCTAAAGAATTTATGAATTTGAGACAAGGAAACATGTCAGTCCAAGAGAACGGATTGAAGTTCACCCAACTCTCCAGGTATGTTTCCCCATATGGTTGCCGATTCAAGGGCATAAATCAACAAGTTTTTGTTTGGGGTATCCAATTTTGTAAAAACAGAGTGCATAAGTGTTATGTTGTTAGAAGACATGAACATCTCTAGGCTCATGACTCATGCTCAGCAAGTTGAGGGAGATAAGCTTAGGGAACAGGCTAAGGACAACAAAAAGGCTAGGACAGACAACTATGATTACTCTTAGCAGAAATTGGGCGGTGGAAATCACTTAGAGTTTCAGCTAAGGTCTTCAACTCCAGCACCTTCATCAGCTAGTGCTCCATTACCTAGGTTTTGACAGTATTAGAAAGGTAAGGCATTAGACTCTAAGTCTTAGGGGAGTGTTTCAGGTAATATGACCTACCTAACTTGTCCAAAGTGTGGTATGAACTATCAGGGTGAATGTCTTGCAGGAAAGGAAGGGTGTTTTGGGTTTGGTCAGTCTGGTCACAGGTTGAGAGATTGCCTATCTTCTAAATAGGGATAGGGAGGTAACCCTAACAGGCTCAGCCTACAGCCTTAACAACACCAGTAGGTCGCCTAACTCAGAAGGGTACTTCAACTGGTACAGATGGAGGTTAGCGCCATAACGGGTTGTATGCTCTTTAGGCTCGCCAGGACCAGGGAGATTCTCCTGACGTGGTCACCGGTACGTTACGTGTTTTTCACTTAGATGTTTATGCTTTGTTAGATCCAGGGACTACTCTTTCCTTTGTAACTCCCTATATAGTAGTAAACTTCGGTGTCACCCTTGAAACACTTTCAGAACCCTTCTTAGTCTCTACTCCAGTAGGTGACCCAGTTATAGCTACACAGGTATACAAAAATTGCCTTGTCATAGTCTCTCAGAAAGTCAACTCAACAAATCTTGTAGAGTTAGAAATAGTAGACCTTGATGTCGTTCTAGGCATGGATTGGTTACATTCCTATTATGCCTCAGTCGATTGTAGACCTAGGATAATTTATTTTCACTTTCCAAGCAAACCAATCCTGAAATGGAAGGGTAGTAGCTCGGTACCTATGGGTGGATTCATTTCCTACCTTAAGGCCAGAAATATGATCTCTAAAGGGTATCTCTATCATCTAATTTGGGTTAAGGATTCCATCTCTGAAGCCCCATTTCTTCAGTTAGTTCCAGTACTAAATGAGTTCCCAGAAGTTTTTTTCCAGAAGATCTTCCCGAAGTTCCTCCCGAAAGGGAGATCGACTTCAGAATTGATCTCCTTCCAGATACCCAGCCTATTTCTATTCCTCCTTACAAATGGCTCTAGCTGAGTTTAAGGAATTGAAAGAGCAGTTGAAAGACCTTCTAGATAAGGGCTTCATCAAACCCAACATTTCCCCATGGGGTGCACCAGTGTTGTTCATGAAAAAGAAAGATGGTTCTCTCAGGATGTGCATTGACCATCGACAGCTGAACAAAGTCACAATTAAGAATAAGTACCCTATCCCCAAGATTGATGAATTTTTGACCAATAGGGTGCTAGTCATTTTTCAAAAATAGACCTCAGATCCGATTATCATCAGCTCAGAGTCAGAGGTAGTGACATTTATAAAACAACCTTCACAACTCGGTATGGTCATTATGAATTTGTAGTTATGTCATTTGGACTAACCAACGCTTTTGCAGCTTTGATGAATATGGTGTTCAAGTAACATTTGGACTTGTTCGTTATCATTTTTATTAATGATATCCTCATTTACTCTAGGAATTAGGAAGAACATGCGACTCATTTGAGGTTGTCCTGCAAACTCTCAAAGATCGCCAATTATTCGCTAAGTTTAACAAATGCGAGTTTTGGTTACAATTAGTTTCTTTCCTTGGGTATATCGTATCTAGCTATAATATCCTGTAACTTAAAATACATTTGCGACTCGTAAACACCAATGCATAGATATGATATCGAGGGAGGTATATCATTGAAAATGGTTAAGCATACCATTTAACCCTTATATTTAGTCATTTTAAGGGTTAAACAAAAGTTTTAGGTCAAAGAGATCATTAAAAAAAAATTAAACTTTAAAGGTTCATTGTGGAGGAATACTTCAAATGATCTCATTTCTCATCTGACTTTAAACGAGCATATCTCCTAATATATAACGAGTTAGAGGTCCTACAACCTATCCTATTGAAGGTATTTGCATCTAGTTACTAGAAAAACAAATTGCTCGTTAAAACGATATCGGAGTAAAAGGTTATGTTCATTCTACAACAGACGCGCGCACTAGCCAATCACTGCGGGACATGTGGCACTTTAGAGAAAGTCGGCCAAACTTCTTGTTTTTATATTAGATGTTTGGGATATACTTTCTCATATACTCTAGAACGTGTAAGGACAGGTTTCAAGTTATTTCTTCAAGTTTTTCTTATCTTCAATCCACCAAAGCTTAATGTAAGTTGGTTTCTTCAAGAATCAAGTATCTTTGTCCCCATAGACCTATAGATAAACTTAGCTAAATGTTTTCTTGAAGGAAAAAGTATTGTTCTTGGAGAATAAAGAAGGACAGGGGCTGCTTTTCCTTGATATATATGTATGAATCCTCTTCTATCTTCATAAATAGTATTTCAAGGATGCTTGAAGTATAATTTGCGGGTAGGACTCACGGGACGGTGATAGGAAGCCGTGAGTCCATGTTTTACCCATTGTATTTGATTTTTTGGTGAGGAGGGAGTTTGTAGAAGGTTGGGTTGGCTGTTGTTTTGAACAAATGAGGGTTCAATGGTATTGTATTGGGGAAGTAAGCTGGTTACATTAAAACGGAAGGTGAGGTATAGAGAACACGACTATTATAGTTCTTGAAACTTTGTCACTCATCAAGTGTTTGATGAAATTCCAAAGTTGCTAAGAATATGTTGTAGAAGGTTATATGAGCTCCTATTATTTTAATGTATGGCAATACTTCTCTACCAACTTAAACTATGAGCTTATAATGGAATTTGACATCGTTAACAAGGAACCGGTGGGATGGTGATCGGAGGCCATGAATTTTACTTTTATGTTAACTGTGGATGATTAAGGGGGATGGTTCTTTATGGTTAAAGGATGATGAGTAATACTAAACATGTAAATAAGTCATAAGACTTATTGGAAAGTAGAAAAAGAGAAGGTTGTGGTGATACACCACTCATTTATGGTATTTATTGAGATTGTCGCCCGCGAACCATTATTCTGTTTTGGCATTGTTGTGACTCTTGATTAGTTTCTTATACTATCCTTTTATGATTTCATGTTACAGATAAAGTTGTCAGCAAAGGATTTTGACGACGTAAGATAGTAAGTCCCGAATTGAGGTATGTAGAGATAAAACCTCTTTATCCCTTAAGGCACGACCTAAACTCACATGTTCTTCCGATAAATGTCACTATAGATTCTATGATACTTGAAAGAAAGTTATCCTATTTTATAAACCCTCTCATGTTGAGTCCTAAACCTATAGAGTTGTAGTACTCTTCATGGAAGCAATATGTTTCACACAACTACATTTGTCTACAGTTGGAGCTCTTAGAAGTTAGCGGTGTACATGTTGCATAAATTTAAAGAAAGCAACCAGCCACAGACTGCTCGTAAGTCCATAGGTCACAAGATATATGATTCTCAAGCTAAAGAATGTAATCACAAATTGTATCATGAGCTATGTGATTAATGAATTAATTATTATAAACAATTGCAAGCAGTTGAGACTATAGACCACTCTGCAGCGTAGGATGGGTATATTTAGGGCTAATACGTACGACGCTACTATGTGCACATAATTCAGATATAGTCAGCTGGAATTTCCCATCGTAGATTCACCTGACTATTACAGGGCAGACCATCAAGAGCCCTGGGGGTGTACCTTGATATACATCGTTACCAGACTGTGAGATTTCACGCGTGGTCATAACAGTGGGCTACAGATGCCATACAGCGTTCACTAATTGCTGTTAGTAGGGCATCATGTGATTCCCTGATAGTTAGCTTTACAATGAGCAAACAAGTGATATAATGAAGTAAAGATATCACTTAGGCAAATAATAGGGATTATATATATGTAATTGACTAAGACATGAAACGTTCGATGAAGACCCTTGAGATTGGTCACAATTCCAGTTACACATTATGTCTCCTGCATAGACATGCTCAGATTTGCCTGTCATGATATTTGATGTCTAGTTGTTATTCAGTATGATTTACATACTAGTGCATGTGTTGTATGTACTAACGTCCCTATTATTTTGGCATTTCATTTTTGTCTTTACAGGCTCAGGTAGTCAGGACAACAAGCATTTTCAGTAAACTAGAGACTTCCAGTTTAGCAGTTGGTAAGCTCCACCTCTACCTAGAGCTACCAGATATTTAGAGCCTATATTTTGCTATGTATGTACATATATCAGAATAGGTATGTCGGTGCCTTGTCCCGACTAGTTATCAGATTCTCAGAGGAATACTTTTTAGAGGCTTCGTAGACTTAGTCTTATTTCCATTGTAAAGTAGCCCAATGGGCCATTTTGTTATCTATGTTTTAGTGTGTGTCTTCATATAGGTTCGGCTGCTTATGAATCTTCAGCTTTGGCATGAGATTAGTAAGATATTTAGCAGGTGCTTGTGTATATCCTTGATGTCTACCCCTTTCTAGTTAGGGGTATGCCAAACTTGATATCAGAGCACAAGGTTCAAGTGTCCCAGGGAGTCTATGAAGCCGTGTCTAGTAGGACCTTTCTTATAAATGTGTTGCGTGCCATATTTATAATTTAAGTAGTACATGGGAATTTAGGAATTTGACCTTCTTTCATAATCTAGATCGTGTGATACAGCTACGTCATAGAAAGTTAATTTTAACTCAAACTACTCTTTTCATTTGTGATTCAGATCATGTCTTGTACGGACAAGGATAAAAAAGGCTCGAGGTCCATTGCTAGTACTACTTAGGAGACATCCATTTTAGAGCAGTCCCAACTAGTAGGTGATCAGACCAGTGGTCAGCAGAGCTTGCCATGTCCTATGCTTCCAGGTCCTCAGATTCCCATGACAAAAGGAGCTAAAGGTGTTCCTACACCTCCGCCTGTACCGCCACCAGGTGCCTCAGAGCAAGAACTTAGAGGGGCAATACAGTTTCTCACTCAGTTGGTAGCTGCTCAGGTCCAAAAACAAAATGCAGCAATACCTAGTACGGTTCAGTAAGAGGCAGCTGGATCCAGAGTATGTGATTTCCTCTTATGAATCCCCCAGTATTCACAGGATCTAGGGTGAAAGAGGACCCATAACGGTTTATAGATGAGATCAACAGAATTCTTAGGGTTATGCATATCTCTGAGACTAAGGCAGTTGAATTAGCCTCCTATCAGCTGAAAAATGTCGCCATTGCTTAGTACGAGAAGTGGGTGGACTCTAGGGGACAAAATGCTCCTCTAACAATTTGGAAGGAGTTCTCTAAGTCTTTATGGAGCACTTTCTTCCACTAGAGCTTAGGGAAGCGAGGGTTGATGAATTTTTAAACTTTTGATAGAATAACCTTAGCGTCAAGGAGTATTGCATGAGATTCACTCAGTTGGCTAGATTTTCTCCTGAGATGGTTAGCACCCAAAATTCAAGGATGCATCCCTTCATTGGTTGACTTTGAGATCATTTGATTGGCTTTTGCACCGTTGCTGCATTAAATCGGGATATGGATATTACAAGACTTATGGCATATGCTCAGCAAACAGAAGACCGCGTACAAAAGCGTAGGGCTGAGAGAGATATGGAACAAAATAAGAGGGCTAGGTGTGGTACGATATTTTAGGGAGATGCTAGATCTTACTCCAGTAGAGGTCCTCCCAGACAGGCTCAATCACTAGACCACTCAACTACTACTGCCCCAACTCAGACATCGAGACCTAGACAGGAGCAGACTTAGAACTCGAGGGCTCCTAATCCCCACTATCAGGGAGGTGCTAGTCGAGGATTATAGCCTCGACCTACTTGCAGGCACTGTGGCCGATCTCATTTGGGAGAGTGTCCATACAGATCTTCTGCGTGGTATGGGTGTGGAGTTGAGTGTCATAAGATACATGATTGTCCAAAGCTTCGAGTGGAGGGTAGAGGTGATAGGCCACAATATACTGGCTCTGCAGGAGCATTCTCAACATCAACCCCTTCTTCATCACGTGGCCCTCAACCACCAGCATGGAGAGGTACATGTAGGGGTAGAGGATTTGGTTTTAGAGCTGGCCCAAATTGGATGTATGCTAGTCTAGCAGGTCGTCAGGATTTAGAGGTATCCTCATATGTGGTTACAGGTACCTTATCTATTTTATCTTATGATGTATATGCATTGATAGACCTAGGGGCTACCCTATCATATATTACTCCATTTGTTGCTAAGAAATTTGGAGCAGAGCCAGAGTTATTACATGAGCCATTTGCAGTATCGACTCCGATAGGAGACTCTATTATAGCTAGAAGGATCTATTACGGGTACCTAGTAACAATATGTGGCTGTGACACATTGGCAAATTTGATAGAGCTAGAAATGGTCGATTTTGATGTCATTATGGGCCTAGATTGGTTGTCATCTTGTTATGCACAATTGATTGTCGAGCCAAAGTTGCTCGATTCCATTTCTCGGGCGAGCCAGTTGTAGTGGAAGGGTAATGCTATGATGCCTAGAGGAAGGTTTATTTCCTATCTTTAAGGTACAAAAGTTTATAGACAAAGGGTGTTTATATCAACTTGTCCATGTAGGAGACCTTCAAGCTGAGAAACAGATGGCGACTCTTCACTTTGTGCCCGATGTGAATGAATATCCAAATGTGTTTCCTGACGAACTTCCTAGACTACCTCCAATTAGAGAGATTGATTTTGGTATTGATGTAGATCCCGGTACCCAGCCTATATCCATTCCACCTTATAGAATGGCACCAACAAAATTGAAAGAGCTAAAGGAGCAGCTGAAAGATTTTGTTGACAAAGGTTTCATTCACTCTAGCATATCACCTTTGGATGCTCCAGTACTAATTGTACACAATAAGGATGTAACGATGCAGATGTGTATAGATTACAAACAGCTTAATAAAGTGACAATAAAGAACAAATATCCCCTTCCAAGGATAGATGATCTATTTGATCAAATGCAAGGAGCTAAGTGCTTTACAAAAATTGACTTGAGATCCAGATATCATCAGCTGAAGATTGAGAAGTAGATATTCCCAAAATAACCTTCCGAATGAGATATGGACACTTTGAGTTCCTTGTCATGTCAATTGGATTAACAAATGCTCCAGCAGCCTTTATGGATATTGTGAATAGGGTTTTCAAAACCTTTCTTGATATGTATGTGATTGTATTTATAGATGACATCCTAATATATTCACGTGATGCTAGAGAACATGCAAATCACTTGAGAGTTGTCCTACAAACACTTAGAGAGCACCAACTATATGCCAAGTTCTCGAAATGTGAATTCTGGATGAACTCTGTGGCTCTTCTTGGCCATGTGGTCTCTAGTGAAGGCATTAGAGTAGACTCCCAAAAGATTGAGGTTGCGTAGTTTGTTGGGAGTTGCTAGATATTACCACAGGTTTGTAGAGCGATTCTCCTCTATTTCTGCACCATTGACCAAGTTGACGCAAAAGGCAGTGAAGTTCAAGTGGTTCGATGCGTGTGAGAAAAGCTTCCAAGAGCTGAAAGATAGATTGACTAAGGCACCAGTATTGGCCTTACCAGAGGGTACAGAAGGGTATGTAGTTTATTGTGATTCTTCAGGCATTGGCCTAGGGTTCGTCTTAATGCAGCAAGGGAAGGTGATAGCATACACTTCTCGACAATTGAAGAAACACGAACAAAACTACCCCACTCATGATTTGGAGCTTGCTGTAGTGGTATTTGTGCTTAAGATTTGGCGACACTATTTGTATGGTGTACATGTTGATATTTTTACAGATCATAAGAGTCTCCAATATCTTTTCAAGCAAAAATATTTGAATACTAGGCAGAGAAGGTGGCTAGAGTTGTTGAAGGACTATGATGTGAACATCCTCTACCACACAGGTAAAGCTAACGTGGTAGCAGATGCTCTTAGTCGACTATCTATGAGAAGTCTAGTACATTTACCATGTGTACAACAGGAAGTAGTACGAGATGTTCACAAATTAGCCAGCCTGGGAGTCCGACTTCTTGAAGCCGAAGATGGAGGCGTAGTCGTGCAGAATACTGCCGAATCATAATTTGTGGCATTGGTGAAATAGAAACAGTATGACGATCCAATATTTCTATAGTATCGAGAAGGAAATCGTGAGCACTGAATTACTGCATTCAATTTAACAGAAGATGGAACTTTGAGATATCAAGGCAGACTGTGTGTTCCAAATATAGATGGGTTAAGGCAGAAAATCATGGATAAAGCACATTAATCCCGATACTCAATTCATCCAGGCTCCATAAAGATGTATCATGACCTTAAGGAGGTCTACTGGTGGAATGACATGAAAAGGAATATTGTGGAATACGTGGCACAATGCTCCAATTGCCAACAAGTGGTGGAATGACATGAAAAGGAATATTGTGGAATACGTGGCACAATGCTCCAATTGCCAACAAGTTAAAGCAGAACATCAGAGGCTCGGTGGCCTAGCTCACACTATGGACATTCCAATATGGAAATGGGAGGCTATTAATATGGATTTCATTACAGGTTTGCCTTTCTCTTTTAAGAGACATGATTCCATTTGGGTGATCATTGATTGGTTGACGAAATCAGCCCACTTCTTGCCAGTTAAATCTAGCAGCACAGCCGAAGAATATGTCAAGCTATATGTAAGGGAAGTTGTTCGCTTGCATGGGACTCCACTATCTATTTTTTCAGATAGGGGTGCCCAATTTACGACACATTTCTGGAGATCATTCCAGAAGAGTTTGGGCACACAGGTGAACCTTAGCACTGCATTTCACCCGCAAATAGTAGGCCAAGCCGAACACACTATTCAAACACTCAAAGATATGTTGAGAGCATGTGTTTTAGACTTTAAAGGTAAATAGGATGATCATATGCCCTTGATAGAATTTGCCTACAATAATAGCTATCATTCAAGCATTGGCATGGCTCCTTTTGAATCCCTCTATGGCCGTTTGTGCAGATCGCCTATTGGTTGGGTTGAAGTAGGTGAAACTCAAATATTAGGACCAGACCTTGTTCACCAAGCCGATGAAAAAGTAAAGTTGATAAAAGAGCGACTGAAAACGGCTTAGAGTCAACAAAAATAATATGTAGACGTACGCCATAGAGACATAGAGTTCTAGGTTGATGACTGGGTATTCTTGATGGTATCCCATATGAAGGGCATTATGAGATTTGGGAGGAAAGGTAAGTTGAGCCCCAGGTATATTGGGCCATATAAAGTTATACGTAGAGTTGGCCAGGTAGCCTATGAGGTGGATTTGCCTCGAGAGTTAGCTGCAGTACATTCGGTCTTCCATGTGTCGATGTTACACAAATGCTTGGGAGATCCTACACAGGTTATTCCCATAGAAGGTATGGAATTCTTAGAACACTTATCTTATGAGGAAGTCCCAGTAGCAATATTGGACCGAGAGGTCAGGAAGTTGAGGACAAAAGACGTAGCATCAGTCAAGGTAATTTGGAGAAGTCAGAATATAGAGGAAGCCACATGGGAAGCAGAGGCTGACATGAGGGCCAAGTATCCCCACTTATTTCAGTAGCCACACAAAGGTTCTTAAAGTTATAACTCCTCTCATTTGAGTATCTGATTTGCCTGTACTTTGTAGTACTGCTTTATTATATGTTATATGTTCATGTACTTGATACAAACACCACATGTTCCTCAGAGTTGAAACATCCACAATATAAGGTATATTAAATTAGTTAGTGTAGTTTCAATTCGTATAAGGCCAAGAAGAGCCTAGTGAATATCCGTTGCATACTATTACGTGGGGATGCTCTGTGGAGCATTGTGTGTGTATTTTTGTTGGATGACATGTTTTGGATAGGCCTATTTACAAAGGAAACTCTGCCAATTTTTTTTTAAAATTCATTCGAGGATGAATGATCCAGAGGGGGGGATAATGTAATATCCCGTAACTTAAAATATATTTGCGACTCGTAAAAACCAATGCATAGATGTGATATCGGGGGAGGTATATCATTGAAAATGGTTAAGCATACCATGTAACCCTTATATTTAGTCATTTTAAGGGTTAAACAAAAGTTTTAGGTCAAAGAGATTATTAAAGAAAAGACTAAAGTTTAAGGGTTCATTGTGGAGGAATACTACAAATGATCTCATTTCTCATCTGACTTTGAACGAGCATATCTCGTAATATATAACGAGGTATAGGTCATATAACCTATCCAATTGAAGGTATTTGAGCCTAGTTTCCAGCAAAACAAACCGCTCATTAAAATGATATAGGACGAAAAAGTTATGTTCATTCTACGACAGACGCGCGCACTAGTCAATCACGGCGGGACATGTGGCACTTTAAAGAAAATCGGCCAAACTTGTTTTTATATTAGAAGTTTGGGATATACTTTCTCATATATTCAAGAACGTGTAAGGACTGGTTTCAAGTTATTTCCTCAAGTTTTTCTCATCTTCAATCCACCAAAGCATAAGGTAAGTTGGTTTCTTCAAGAATCAAGTGTCTTCGTCCCCATATACCTATAGATATACTTAGCTAAATGTTTTCTTGAAGGAAAAAGTATTGTTCTTGGAGAATAAAGAAGGGCAGGGGCTGCTTTTCCTTGATATATATGTATGAATCCTCTTCTATCTTCATAGATAGTATTCCAAGGATTCTTTAAGTATATTTTGCGGGTAGGGCTCATGGGATGATGATAGGAAGCCGTGAGTCCATGTTTTACCTATTTTATTTGATGTTTTGGTGATGAGGGAGTTTGTAGAAGGTTGTGTTGGCTGTTGTTTTGACCAAATGAGGGGTCAATGGTATTAAAATGGAAGGCGAGGTATAGAGAACGCGACTATTATAGTTCTTGAATCTTTGTCGCTCACCAAGTGTTTGATGAAATTCCTAACTCACTAAGAATATGTTGTTGCTTGTTATATGAGCTCCTATTATTTTAATTTATGGCATAAGTTCTCTACCAACTTCAACTATGAGCTTATAAAGGAATTTGGCATCGTTAACAAGGATCCGGTGGGATGGTGATTGGAAGCCATGAGTTTTACTTTTATGTTAAGTGTGGATGATGAAGGGGGATGGTTCTTTATGGTTAAAGGATGAGGAGTAATACTGAACATGTATATAAGTCATAAGCCTACTTGGAAAGTAAAGAAAGAGAAGGGTGTGGTGATACATCACTCATCTATGGTAATTGTTGAGATTGTCGCTCACGAACCATTATTGTGTTTTGGCATTGTTGTGACTCTTGATTAGTTTCTTATACTATCCTTTTATGATTTTATGTTATAGATAAAGTTGTCAGCAAAGGAGTTTTACGACATAAGATAGTAAGTACCGAATTAAGGTATGTAAAGCTAAAACCTCATTTTCCCTTAAGGAACAACCTAAACTCACATGTTCTTCCGATAAATGTCACTATAGATTCTATGATACTTGAAAGAAAGTTATCCTATTTTATAAACCTTCTCATGTTGAGTCCTAAACCTATAGAGTTATAGTACTCTTCTAGGAGGCAATATGTTTCACACAACTACATTTGTCTACAGTTGGAACTCTTAAAAGTTAGCGGTGTACATGTTGCATAAATTTAAAGAAAGCAACCAGCCACAGACTTTTCGTAAGTGCATAGGTCACAAGATATATGATTCTCAAGCTAAAGAATGTAATCACGAAGTGTATTATGAGCTATGTGATTAATGAATTAATTATTATAAACAATTGCAAGCAGTTGAGACTATAGACCACTCTGTAGCGTAGGGTGGGTATATTTAGGGCTACTACATACGACGCTACTCTGTGCACAGAATTCACATATAGTCAGCTGGAATTTCGCGTCGTGGATTGACCTGACTAATACAGGCCTGCGGGCAGACCATACAGCAGCCCTGGGGGTGTACCTTGATAGACCTCGTCACCAGACTATGAGATTTTACGCGTGGTCGTGACAATGGGCTACAGATGCCATACGGGGTTCACTAATCGCCGTCAGTAGGCCATCATGTGATTCCCTGACAGTTAGCTTTACAAAGAGCAAAGAAGCGATATAATGAAGTAAAGATATCACTTAGGCAAATTATAGGGATTATATGTATATATAAATTACTAAGCCATGTAACGTTTGATGAGGACCCTTGAGGTTGGTCACAATTCCAGTTACGGATTATGTCTCCTGTATACACATGCTCAGATTTTCCTATCATGATATTTGATGTATAATTGTTATTTAGTTTGTTTTACATACCAGTACATATTTTGTTTGTATTGACGTACCTTTTATTTTGGTGTTTCATTTGTATCAGTACAGGCTCAGGTACCCAGGACAACAAGCATTTTCAGTAAACTAGAGTCTTCCAGTTTAGTAGTTGGAAAACTCCACCTCTACCTGGAGCTATCAGATATTTAGAGCCTATATTTTGCTACGTATGTACATATATCAGAATGGGTATGTCGGGGCCCTGTCCCGACTAGTTATCAGATTCTAAGAGGCATACTCTTTAGAGGCTTCGTAGACTTAGTCTTGTTTCCATTGTAAAGTAGCTCAACGGGCCCTTTTGTTTTCTATGTTTTAGTATGTGTCTTCATATAGGTTCCACTGCTTATGAATCTTCAGCTTTGGCATGAGATTAGTAAGATATTTAGCAGGTGCTTGTGTATATCCTTGATGTCTGCCCCTTTATAGTTAGGGGTGTGACACTAGTGAAGGGATCCGAGTAGATTCTTAGAAAAAATAGGGAGTAAAGCAATGGCCCAAACCCACCTTTCCTACATATATCAAAAGTTTCTTGGGTCTTGCCGGTTATTAGAGAAGGTTTGTGGAAGGATTTTCATCCATAGCTTCTCCATTGACTAAGTTGACTCAGAATAAGGTTAAGTCTTAGTGGTCAGATGAGTGTTAGAAGAGCTTCACAGAACTGAAAACTAGGTTGACTACAACTAATGTTTTGACTCTACTAGAGGGTTCAGACGTTATGTGATCAGTATGATGCATCCAGAGTCGGCATAGGTTGTGTGTTCATGCAGCGAGGTAAGGTGATAACTTATGGTTCTAGACAACTGAAGGTGCATGAAAAGAACTATCTGACACATGACATTGAGCTTGCAGCCATAGTATTTGCTCTAAAGATATTGAGACACTACTTGTATGGTGTTCACGTAGAAGTGTTCACAGACATTAAGAGCCATCAGTACGTGTTCACCAGAAAGAGTTGAATCTTTACCAGAGGAGATGGCTTGAATTCCTCAAGGACTATGATATGAATGTGCTTTAACATTCTTGTAAGGCCAATGTAGTAGCAAATGCTTTTAGCAGACTATCTATGGGTAGTGTAGCGCCTGTTGAGGAAGACAAAAGGGAATTAGCAAAAGATGTTCACCGGCTTACTCGTTTAGGAGTTTGCCTTTTTGTCACTCCACGAGCTACCCCTGAGATGCAGACACAGAACCTAGGATCACAAGTTATCCCAAACTAACCCTGTTGGCATGACATGAGAATACTAAGAATGATAGAACCAATGCGGAAGCTAAATAATAATGAAAGTCTGAAGTGATGGGGAATACCTATATACTAAAACTGAATATATCAACTATGAGAATTTAATACAAAAGAAATATCAAACTCAAATACTAAGCTGAATCTAACTATGTCTGAAATAGCCTCTAACTGACTAGAATTGCTGGGACATGCCCCAGCTAAATCTAGCAAAAACTGGAACAAATAAACTAAAAAAAAAGAAAGATAACATGACTATTGTCCTTGAAGAATGAGGACTCACCACTGTAGCTGCTGAACTAAAGATCGGGAACCGATCTAAGCGTGATATGGATGCTGAGAATCTGAACCTACATCAGAAGAAGATGTAGCACAGAGTATGAGTCAGTACTTGAAAGATACTGAGCATGCAGGATAGAGTAAAGATGAAATAAACATATAACTGAGCAAGCAATGAAGCAAGAGTATAATCTGAACATGATATAGATACTGAATACTGAGCTAACAGAATGCAATGACCAAATTTAGACATGCTGATGCTGAATGCTAATTATACTACTATGTGGTCAATGCAATAGAGTCTGACTGAACTGTGGGGGCTACTAATAACCGATAATAAAACCACATGAGCTAAATGTGGAGTCCTACGTATATGCCCCATTGAGAGGACCTAATACACCCGGCCAAAGTTGTAGAGGCATGCTGGCGTGATCATTAAAATGTTGCCCACAGAGGGGACTTACAACCTACGTGGCTCGTAGTTTTGGGTCTATATGGGTGACTGACCCTAGTCCAACTCTGTAATATGCTACTCCGAATAGATTAAATTATTAACACATTATGAATGAATTTTTGTAATATAATAAATAGCTCAAAATTGACATGCAAACTGAGAAGGCATATTAATATACTAATAATGACACATTCATGACTGAGGCAAGTATATTTGAAATACTGAAATATCTGACCTAGCATGTGTAATTCAAGAACTAAAGAAATATATAGCTAGGGTTCTGAAATTCATGCAATAAATGAAGTAATAATATGATATTCTGATTTGGAACATGTAAATAACTAATTCATGATAATCTACTGAAGTTCTAGAAACCCTAGGTCTAGTTGATATAAGGAATCAAGAATCTGACTGAAATATAGGGAACTAATGGGCGAAAGGAACCCATTTGTGAAATCCCACATACCTGGTGATGAATTACACGAAGAAATCCCTTACCACGGACCGTGTGGAGAACCATGGACCGTGAAGGTCCCCGTGGTCCTCACTTGGGCTGAGGTCTGGAGGGTTAGGTCTGAGGGCCTACTGGCTGGCCTTCATGGACACTACTACGAGTTGTGTGGAGGACCACGGACTGTGAAGGTCCTTGTGGTCCTCACTTAGGCTTCGGTGTCTGAGGGCTAGTCTAAGGGGGGTCTACTCCCTAAGTCTTCATGGACGCCCCCACGGCCCGTCCTCAAGACCACGGCCCGTGAAAGGTCCCGTGGTCTGATGTTTGGGCCTGGTGACTTCCAAGTCATGACCACAGGCAGGTTAACGGACCGTGGACCCTATCCGGTCCGTGATCCCTGCCGTGGTTCACTGCTTCAGGTAAGTTTCTGCAAAAAAAAAAAAATTGGGTCTAGTTTTCGAGGTGTTACAATATCTCCCCCTAGGGATCAGTCGTCCTCAAATGAAGACTGAACTAGCTGAGATGGAGGGGATGAGCTGCAACCCTTCCAAGAAACATTGAAGGTTGATTTCTGACTTAACTAAGTTCCAAAAACATGCAAATACGCTGAAAATGCAAGTACAGACTAAAGCAACAGGATACTAAGTCTGATTCTACACATGAATGACTGAAAAACTGAAGAGGAATTATTACGTCAAGTTGGAGTGGCATCGGAAGGAAATAGGTGAGGATACTTGGCTTTCATGGTTGCTTCTGCTTCCCAAGTAGCTCTCTCTACGGACTGACTCCTCAACAAAACCTTGACTAAAGCGACTTTTTTGTTTCTCAACCTTCTAACCTGACGATCAAGAATCTCAACTGGTACATCCTCATAAGAAAGACTATCTTTCACAGCCACACTCTCTAATGGAAATTCGGATACTGGATCACCCACACACTTTTTCAATAGTGAAATGTGGAAGACTGGATACACTGCTGCTAAATCTTCTGGCAACTCTAACTCATAAGCCACTTTGCCAATCCTTTTCAAGATACGGTAAGGGCCTACATATCTGGGACTGAGCTTCCCTTTCTTGCCAAATCTCATCACCCCCTTCATAGGTGACACCTTCAGGAAGACCCAATCATCTACTTGGAACTCTAGTCCCCTTCTCTTTAACATAAGACTTCTGGCGACTCTGGGCTGTCTTAAGTTTATCTCTAATGTGTTGCACTTTTTCCATAGCATCCAGAACCGAATCTGGCCCTATCAAGGGTGCTTCACCTACTTCAAACCAACTAACTAGAGATCTACATCTACGCCCATACAATGCCTCATAAGGGGACATATGAATGCTGGAATGGCAACTATTGTTGTAGGCGAACTCTATAAGAGGAAGGTGATCATCCCAACTACCCTTGAAGTCGATCACACAAGTTCTCAACATGTCCTCTAAGGTCTGAATGGTACACTCTTCCTGACCATCCATCTACGGACGAAATGTTGTGCTAAGAATAACTTGAGTACCAAGACCTTTCTGAAATGACTTCCAAAAAATAAGAGGTAAATTGAGGACCTCTATCTGAGATGATAGAAAAAGGAACCCCATGCAACCTGACTCTCTCATTAATGTAAAGTTTGGTGTAGTCCTCCGCCAAATTTGTAGTCTTGACCGCAAAAAAGCAAGAAGACTTAGTAACTCTGTCAACTATCACCCATATGGAGTTATGTTGTTTGCGAGTACAACGTAATCCTGTAATGAAATCCATGTTAATTACCTCCCACTTCCAAGTAGGAATGTCGATCTCTTGAGTCATACCCCCTGGTTTTTGATGTTCTACCTGCACTTCCTGACAATTGGGGTACTTAGCCATAAAATCTGCTATATCTCTCTTCATGCCATTCCACCAAAAGACATCTCGCAGATCACGGTACATCTTAGTGGTGCCTGGATGAATAGAATACATGCAGTTATGGGCTTATGCAAGAATCTGTTGTCTCAACTCGCCCACATTAGGAACACATAATCGACCCTAATAGCGAAGCACACCATCTCCCCCTCGGGAAAATACCTCTACCCTCTGTTGATGGACTGCACTCTTGAGTTCGAGCAATATCAGATCACTGTCTTGCTTTTCCTTAACCTCCACTATCAATGAAGATTGTGATCTATTTTGAACTGGCACACCACCATTTGGTATGCTCATAAGACGAACTCCTTAACGAGCAAGCATGTTAACATCTTTTGCTAGCTCTTTTCTTTCTTCCTAAACATGTACTACACTACCCATAGATAGTCTGCTAAGGGCATCTGCTACTACATTTGCCTTACCCGGATGGTAATACACACTCATGTCATAATCCTTGAGTAACTCAAGCCATCTTCTCTGGTAAAGATTCAACTCTTTGTGGGTGAACACATACTGGAGGCTCTTATGGTCTGTGAAAACATATATATGAACACCATACAAGTAGTGTCTCCAAATCTTGAATACAAACACCACTGCTGCAAGCTCGAGGTCATGAGTTGGATAGTTTTTCTCATGCACCTTAACCTGTCTAGAAGCATAGGCTATAACCTTACCTCGCTGCATTAACAAACACCCTAGGCCAACTCTAGATGCATCACAATAAATCACATAACCATTTGAACGCTCTAGTAGAGTCAAAACAGGAGATGTAGTTAACCTAGTTTTCAATTCTGCGAAGCTTTTCTCACAATCATCTGTCCACCGAAACTTGACCATCTTTTAAGTCAACCTAGTCAATGGTGAGTTTATAGATGAAAATCTTTCCATGAACCTTTTGTAATAACTCGCTAGACTTAAGAAACTTCTGATATCTACAGGAGAGGTAGGTCTGGGCCATTGTTTCACTGCTTCTATTTTCAGGGAATCCACCCGAATCCTTTCATTGGATACTATATGCCCAAGGAAAGCAACTGATTGTAACCAAAACTTGCACTTGTTAAATTTTGTGAATTACTAGTGATCATTGAGAGTTTGAAGAACAACTCTCAAATGACTCGCATGTTCTTCCTCATTCCTAGAGTAAATGAGGATATCATCAATAAAGATGATAACGAACAAGTCAAAATACTTCTTGAACACCCTGTTCATCAAATCCATGAAAGCTGCAAGAGCATTGGTTAGTCCAAATGACATAACTACAAATTCATAATGACCATACCGAGTTCAAAAGGTTGTCTTCAGAATGTCACTATCTCTGACCTTGAGTTAATGATAACCCGATCTGAGGTCTATCTTTGAGAAAAGACTAGCACCCTGTAGTCGGTCAAACAAGTCAACAATCCTGGGGATGGGATACTTATTCTTGGTTGTGACTGTGTTTAACTGCCTATAGTCAATTCATATTCTGGGAGAACCATCTTTCTTCTTCACAAACAACACCGGTGCACCCCATGGCGAAATACTAGGTCTGATGAAACCCTTATCTAGAAGGTCCTTCAACTACTCTTTGAATTCCTTAAGCTCAGTTGGAGCCATCCTGTAAGAAGGAATAGAAATAGGCTAGGTGTAACAGCCCGTATTATGCATATGCTTATTCTAGTCTTGTGATACTGGACATAGCCTTATAGTATAAGTGAGGGACCATGTTTCTTATATGATTAGCGTTGGTTTAAACTAGCTCGGATGGTGATGTGATGCCTTGCACGTTGCAACATGTGTACTGCAAGTCATAACTCCAACGGAAGTATTTAAACTCGAGACGGGAAGGTGGTAATTGAGCTTAAAGTTGAAAGTTAAGTGCAAAGTTAAAGAAAAAGAGATTAATGATTACAGAATGGAATAAAATAGGTGAGTTGCTTGCTTGACTTAACTAAGCTAGTAGGTGACAAGTAGGTGCATTACCTACTTTGACATATTGACCAGTCCAAAGAACCAAGTAGGTGCATCACCTACTTGAGCTATACGGATCTAGTTAAAAAGGCAAAGGTTTATGGATCAGATTTGGGCCTATGCTAATGGACTCACTTGAGGCCCAAACTATGTTAAATAAAACAAAATGAAATTAAAGCCCAACAGCGAAATCTGCCAAGGCCGAATATATTTAAACCCAAGTGAAAGCTAGTAGGTACATCACCTAGTTTGACCTTTTGAGTTGCTTGATATACATAAGTAGGTGCATCACCTACTTGACCAATTAGTGGATGAAAATGAAGCTTTCAAGTGGATATTCTTAAAGGTGAAGAAAGCTCAATATAAAGATATATTGGCTGCTATTCTCACTTATTTTAACACACATTATTGAAGATTAGCTCCAGCTCTTTCTCTCTCTTTCCTTTTAAGGATTAAAGAGCAGCCTTAAAGTTCTTCTAGGGTTCTTGAAGAAATCCTCATCTCTGCAAGACAAGGTAAGTGAAAACACTTATGGATTTAGCTTAATTCTCCCATGGATGATTAGGAAAACATCTTATTCATGCTCAAGTATATGTATAAAGGCATAATATTTCCAGAAGCTACTGCTCACTTCCTTGGTTATTAAGATACTTTTCTCTTCTTCTTTTGTTTAAGTGTGAAGGGAAGTTGAAGTTCTAGAGGAATTCAAGTTATAAGGAGAAGTTGCAGAAATTGAGGTAAGGTGACTGCTCCATTTTTTACCTCCTTATGTATGAGTTTGAGTGAGGAATTATGGGTGTGCTGTCATAAAGAACTCAAGGGGGGTGGTGAGTTCAATAATTGGTTGTATGATAAAGAATACTTGATGCTGTTTTATGTGTATTGTTGTTGGTGCAGTTTGGGTAATCTTGGAAAGGGATATATAATGTATGTATTGGGCAGAGAAGGAGGGTGTGGTGATACACATTGTTTTAAGGGCTGTATGGGCTCATTATCCGTCAAAGTTAGCTATTGTTTTACGAGGCTCACAGTGTGATATCTTCTAATATAAATTTATCATGACTTATATTGTAGATTAAAACCTGAAAGGGGAGGCTGAATCGTGATAGTTGTGTTGATCAGAAGATAAGGTATGTAAGGCTATTCGATTCAATATTCTTCGGCATGAAATCTGATAGTTGAGATTAATATCAATAAGTGAATTTCCTAAGTTCTATTCCTGGTAAAGGAAACATAGTGGCAGCGTATGATCTCCAAATAGCTAACAATATTCCCCCTCTCTCCTTAGTGTATAGAATTACTTCATTATACGTTTAGTACTCTATACTTGTGTTATTATCCTCCTATGTGTTGGTAAAGAAATGGTATTTGCGAAAGCAAGTTTGGTGAATCCTCCTCTTAGTCAGTTGAAGTCAATTGTGTCATTTAAGCTCACAAGTAATGCATTGATGTTATATAGCTCCTTATGTCATTGTTACTGCCTTGAAGTTTTATTTTCATGTCTTCTACTATTGGTTCGTAGTTCCAAATATAAAAAATGATTATGACCACCAAAATAACAATCTCAAAGATTAAAGAATCTAAGTAAAGAAATTTGTATAATTAAGGGTGGCAGATTAGGGGCGAAAGCCTAGCATGAGCCTATCCCAATTGGTATAGAAGGGTGGTAGCTCAGGGGTGTAAGCCTAGCATGGGCCGATCCCAATTTGTGTAATTATGAGGACCGCATCCCAGGGGTTAAAATGTCTAGCATGGGTTATCCTCTTCTATTAGCTGGTCATTCGTATCACATGCCTTATAAATATCATAACACACAGAAAGGTAAAGACAATAATGTAACATACATGATCCCACAAGAGTTAACAAAGGTGGTCTTCTGTTCTGATTTATACACATATATTGATACTTGGTTTCATTCGAACTCTTATTTTATATATGTTATTGCCTTACATATTCAGTACATTTTCTCGTGCTGACGTCCCTCGCGGGGACTCTGCATTTCATGTTGCAGACACATGTACTTCAGCTAGTAGACCTCCTCAGTAGGAGCACAAGACACTCAACTACTTTTGGTGAGCTCCAGATTGATTTGCAGCTTTACTGAGTCTTTGGTAGATTCATTTTGGGTGTTGTATCGTACTTAAGAGTAAGGCAGAGTTTGTCCCAACCTACTCAAAGGTTTTCTATCTTTTAGAGGCTTTGTAGACTTATGTTTATTGTTCAGTTGCGTCTTAACAAGTTTTGGCCTCAACGACCAAGTCTTGTATAAACATTTTGGGTCTACTTATGTTGGTTCGTATCGCTACATCCTATGTAAACTTGTCACAAGATTTTCATAGTTATATGCATAGTAAGCATAGGTTACATGTTGGTTCTCTCAGGCCTAGAGGGCCTCGGGTGCCTGTCCGTCTTAATGGGATTTGGGACGTGACAAAAGTGGTATCAGAGCAGGTCATCCTAGGGACTCTACAAAGCCGTGTCTGTGTAGAGTCTTGCTTATGGATGTGTTGTGCATCACATTTATAAACATCAGGCTACGGGACATATAGGAGTTGTCTCATTTCTTAGATCGTGCGATAGAACCAGTGTTGTAGGCGAATCATATTTAATTCCTAAATTGTTTTACTATAGCAAGGATGCTGGTTACGAGAAGGAGCAAAAGTACTGGTAAGCGAGTAGATATGGCTGCCCAATAAGGGACCAGCCAACCACCACCTAGTGAAGCTGTACAAGGTGAGGCTCAAGATGATTCTCCCTCACAGACTTTCCCGATGCCTCCATCTCCAGAAGATCTAAGGAGGGAAGCTGCACCTCAAGAACTCCCTATTAGTGCTACCGAGCAAGATTTGAGGAATGTGGTCCAATTATTGACTCATATAGTTGCTGGCAACGACCAAAGGCAAGAAGGTCCAGTTGCAGGTACTAGTGGTGTAGATAGAGCAATTGGCACGCGGATACGTGATTTCCTTAATTTGGACCCTCCATCATTCACCGGGTCAGATCCTAATAAAGATCCACAAGACTTTATAGATCAAATCCAACACACTTACGATGTTATGCATGTAAATGGTAAAGAAGCTCGAGCAATAGATTAGCATATAGATTAAAGGGAGTGGATGTATTATGGTATGAAGCTTGGAAGCAATCCAGGGAACAGATGCACCATCATCTACATGGAAAGAGTTTAAAAAGGCATTCCATGACCATTACCTACCATTGGAGATCCGAGAGGCCCGTGCGGATCAATTCTTAAATCTCCACCAAGGAAGTATGAGCGTTAGAGAGTACAGTCTCAAATTTAATTCCTTGGCTAGGTATGCTCCTAATGTAGTAGCTACTATAGGGGATAGAGTTCATCGATATATGGATAGATTAGATTCGTATCTGGTTAGAGACAGTACCATTGCTTCGTTGAATAAAGATATGGATATAGCAAGGATGCAAGCTTTTGCGCAAATGTTGGAGGATCAAAGGCAAAGAAGAAGGACACAAGAGTCAGAAACAAGGCATTCTAAGAGGGCCAGATCCATGGGGAAGTTTACAGCATCCCAAGGTGAGTTCAGGCCTCGGTTCTTTAACCGACCGCCTAGGCCATCATTTCTTACTCTACAACTAGTGCCCCACCTCAGTTTCAAGAGTCTAGGGGCAATCAGTTTGGGCAAAGAGGTGAAAGCCAAGGTTCACGAACATCGGGCTACCAAGAGCAGGGAAGTATGAGCCAATCAAGGCTTCCTCGACAGTCTTGTAAATAATGTGGAAGAAATCATTTAGGTGCATGTCAGTTTGGGACAAATGTTTGTTTTAGGTGTTGTACACCAGGTCATATGATGAGAAATTGCCCTCATAGGGGTGTGGGTGGTGTGGCACAACCTACTAGATCAATTGTTGCATCCTCATCATCAACACCTTCTTTATGTAGGGGACAAATGCCTACTGTTCGTGGTAGAGGAGCTAGGGGAGCAGCCAGTTCTAGTGGAGTTCAGAATCGCACATATGCTCTCGAGGATTGACAAAATTTAGAAGCCTCACCGAATGTGGTTACAGGTACATTGTCCATCTTTTCACATATTGTATATGTATTAATTGATCCGGGGTCTACACTATCATATGTTACTCCATTGATTGCTAAAAAGTTCAAAAGAACAACAGAATTATTAGTGAAGCCATTTGAAGTGTCTACACCGATTGGTGAGTCTATTATAGCTAGAAGGGTTTATTGTAATTGTATTGTAACTGTTTGTGATCGTGATACATTGGCTGACCTTGTTGAGCTAGAAATGGTGGATTTTGATGTTATAATGGGTATGGATTGGTTAGCTTCTTGTTATGCCACGGTGGATTGCCGAACTAAGATGCTGCATTTCCATTTTCCAAAAGAGGTCGTCCTTGAATGGAATGGTAATATTGGGACACCAAGAGGTCAATTTATTTCTTATCTTAAGGCAAAGAAGACGATGTCCAAAGGATACATATGTCATCTAGTTAGAGTGAAAAATATAGATGATGAGCCACCATCTCTTCAATCAATTCCAGTGGTAAATGAATTTCCCGATATATTTCCTGAAGATCTTCCAAGCTTCCAGAACGAGAAGTAGAGTTTGGTATTGATGTGATTCCAGATACTCAACATATATCCATCCCTCCATATAGAATGGCCCAAGCAGAATTATGGGAGTTGAAGGAGCAATTAAAAGACTTATTAGATAAAGGATTCATAAGTCCTAGTATGTCCCCATGGGGAGCACCAGTTTTATTTGTACGCAAGAAAGATGGCTACTTAAGAATGTGTATCGACTACCGGCAGTTGAATAAGGTAATGATTAAGAACAAATATCCCCTCCCTAGAATTGATGATTTGTTTGATCAGTTACAAGGTGTTAGGTGTTTTTCAAAAATCGACCTGAGGTCAGATTATCACCAAGTGACGGTCAAAGACAAAGATATACCCAAGACAGCTTTCCGAACACGGTATGGTCATTTTGAGTTTTTAGTCATGTCATTCAGGCTAACGAATGCACCAGCAGTTTTTATAGATTTGATAAATAGGGTAATCAGGCCATTTTTAGATGTGTTCGTGATAGTATTCATAGATGACATTTTGGTGTATTGAAGATCGAAAGAGGGCCATGCTAATCACCTGCGGCAGGTTTTACAAATTCTTTGTGATCGTAAGTTGTATTCAAAGTTCTGTAAATGTGAGTTCTGGTTAAAATCTTTGGCATTCTTAGGTCATATTGTATCTGATGAAGGAAGAAGGGTTGATAACCAGAAGATAGAAGCGGTGAAAAACTGGCCAAGACCTACAATACCTACGGAGATCTGTAGTTTCCTTGGATTGGCAGGTTATTACAGAAGGTTTGTTGAAGGATTCTCTTCCATTGTTGCACCCTTAACAAAGTTAACACACAAAGAAACCAAATTTCAGTGGAGTGATGAATGTGAAAGAAGCTTCCAAGAGCTGAAGAATAAATTAACCTCTACACCTGTATTGGTACTTCCAGAAGAAACAGAAGGATATGCAGTGTATTGTGATGCTTCGGGAGTGGTACTAGGATTTGTATTGATGCAGCATGGTAAAGTAATAGCTTATGGTTCAAGGCAGCTGCGGCCACATGAGAAAAATTATCCAACTCATGATCTAGAGCTAGCAGTAGTTGTATTTGCTTTGAAGATAGCGCCACTACTTGTATGGAATTCATGTTGACCTATACACTGATCACAAGAGTTTGCAATATATCTTTAAGCAAAAGGACCAAAATCTGAGGCAGCGAAGATGGCTGGAGCTATTAAAAGATTATGACATGGATATCTTGTATCATCCCAGGAAAGCAAATGTAGTAGCTGATGTGTTAAGTCATAAAATAATGGCAAGCACTTATGAGCAGTCTGTGGAAAGACAGGGAATAACTAAGGATCTATGTCAACTAGCTAACTTGGCGGTTCGCCTTCTTGAATCTCCAGACGAAGGGGTTATTGTGCAAAATGCGGGATTAAAGCTTAAGGAGAATGTACAACAGGGTATGGCAAAGGTATTTGAGCTTACGCAAGAGGGATTACTTTGAGGTCAAAACAGATTGTGTGTACCTAATGTAGATGAATTAAGAAAGAGGATTATGATGGAAGCACATCATTCGAGATATTCTGTCCATCCGGGGTTAACTAAAATGTATCATGACTTGAAAGAAATGTAATGGTGGGGGGACATGAAGAAGAACATTGTAGAATTCGTGGCTCAATGTCCAAATTGTCAACAAGTAAGAGTAGAGCACCAAAAGCCCGGAGGTTATATACAGTGTATAGAACTTCCAATTTGGAAGTGGGACATGATCAACATGGATTTTGTCATTGGTTTGCCTCCTTCATTTCGGAAGTTTGATTATATATGGGTAATTGTTGATACATTGACCAAATCAGCGCACTTCTTGTCGGTCAAGACTACTTATACAGTCGAAGATTATGCGAGGATATTAAAGAGATAGTTCGTCTACATGGAGTGCCAATCTCTATTATATCGGATCGGGGAGCTCAATTCACTGCAAATTTTTGGAAGTCATTTCAGAAGAATTTAGGAACACAAGTGAATTTAAGTACAGCCTTTCATCCTCAAACAGACGGTCAAGTAAAGCGTACAATTCAAACACTTGAGGATATGCTGAGAGCTTGTATATTGGACTTCAAAGGTCGTTGGGATGATCATTTGCCATTGATCGAGTTTGCATACAACAATAGCTACCATTCAAGTATTAAAATGGCACCTTATGAAGCTTTATATGGTAGAAAATGTAGATCCCTAATTGGCTAGTTCGAAAAAGGTGAAACTGCCTTATTTGGGCTAGATCTTGTTCATCAAGCTATCGAAAAAGTCAAAGTGATACAACAGCGGCTAGAAACAGCTCAAAGTTGACATAAATCATATGCGGATGTTAGAAACAGAGGACTAGAATTTTCTATTGGGGATTGGGTGTTCTTGAAGGTGTCACCAATGAAAGGGGTAATGAGGTTTGGTAAAAAGGGAAAGTTGAGTCCACGCTATATAGGGCCATATAAGGTTATCTGAAGAATTGGCCAAGTTGCGTATGAGTTAGAGTTACCTCAAGGGATTTCAACTGTTCATCCAGTGTTTCATGTCTCAATGCTTCGAAAATGCATAGGTGACCCATCTCGTATTACTCCTACTGAAGAAGTACAAGTTACGAAAGATCTCACTTTTGAATAAGTACCCATTTCTATTCTAGATCGACAAGTTAGGAAGTTAAGAAATAAAGAAGTAGCATCTATAAAAATATTATGGAGGAAGCAACAAGTAGAAGAAGTTAAATGGGAAGCGAAAGAAGCAATGAAATTGAAGCATCCTCATCTCTTCCAAACCGATGAGAAAGATTAAAATGTTGAGTTTGAGGTGTTAACAAGTAAGTATAAGTGTATATTTTCAATGTGACTAACAGTAGTACTAACTTAGGCTTGAACTTGTTTGGGCTGGATAACCGTGCTAACATTCGAGGACGAATGTTTTAAGGAGGGAAGGATGTAACAGCCCGTAATATGCATATGCTTATTCTATTCTTGTGATACTTGACATAGCCTTATAGTATAGGTGAGGGGCCATGTTTCTTATATGATTAGCGTTGGTTTAAACTAGCTAATCTTGTGATACTTGACATAGCCTTATAGTATAGGTGAAGGTGATGTGATGCCTTGCACGTTGCAGCATGTGTACTGCAAGTTATAACTCCAATGGAAGTATTTAAACTCGAGACAGGAAGGTGGTAATTGAGTTTAAATTTGAAAGTTAAGTGCTAAGTTAAAGAAAAAGTTATTAATAATTCGATAATGGAATAAAATAGGTGAGTTGCTTGCTTGACTTAACTAAGCTAGTAGGTGACAAGTAGGTGCATCACCTACTTTGACTTATTGACCAGTCCAAACAACCAAGTAGGTGCATCACCTACTTGAGCTATATGGATATAGTTAAAAAGGCCAAGGTTTATGGATCAGATTTGGGCCTATGCTAATGGACTCACTTGAGGCCCAAACTATGTAAAATAAAACAAAATGAAATTAAATCCCAATAGCAAAATCTGCCAAGGCCCAATATATTTAAGCCTAAGTGAAAGCTAGTAGGTGCATCACCTAGTTTGACCTTTTGAGCTGCTTGATATACATAAGCAGGTGCATCACCTACTTGACCAATTAGTGGCTGAAAATGAAGCTTTCTAGTGGATATTATTAAAGGTGAAGAAAGCTCAATATAAAGATATATTGGCTGCTATTCTCACTCATTTTAACACACATTATTGAGGATTAGCTCCAGCTCTTTCTCTCTCTTTTCACTTAAGGATTAAACATCAGGCTTAAAGTTCTTCTAGGGTTCTTGAAGAAACCCTTATCTCCACAAGACAAGGTAAGGGAAAACACTTATAGATTTAGCTTAATTCTCCCATGGATGATTAGGAAAACATGTTATTGATGCTCAAGTATATGTATAAAGGCATAAAATTTCCAGAAGCTACTGCTCACTTCCTTGGTTATTAAGATACTTTTCTCTTCTTCTTTCTTTTAAGTGTGAAGGCAAGTTGAAGTTCTAGAGGAATTCAAGTTATAAGGAAAATTTGCAGAAATTGAGGTAAGGTGACTGCTCCATTTTCTACCTCCTTTTGTATGAGTTTGAGTGAGGAATTATGGGTGTGCTGTCATAAAGAACTCAAGGGGGTGGTGAGTTCAATAATTGGTTGTATGATAAAGAATACTTGAGGCAGTTTTATGTGTATTGTTGTTGGTGCAGTTTGGGTAATCTTGGAAAAGGATAAATAATGTATGTATTGGGTAGAGAAGGAGGGTGTGGTGATACACATTATTTTAAGGGCTGTATGGGCTCATTATCCGTCAAAGTTAGCTATTGTTTTACGAGGCTCACGGTGTGATAACTGCTAATTTAAATTTATCAAGACTTATATTGGAGATTAAAACCTGAAAGGGGAGGCTGAATCGTGATAGTTGTATTGATCAGAAGATAAGGTATGTAAGGCTATTCGATTCAATATACTTCAGCATGAAATCTGATACTTGAGATTAATATCAATATATTAATTTCCTAAGTTCTATTCCTAGTAAAGGAAACATAGTGGCAGCGTATGATCTCCAAATAGCTAACAATATTTTCCCTCTCTCCTTAGTGTATAGAATTACTTCATTATATGTTTAGTACTCCATACCTATGTAATTATCCTCCTATGTGCTGGTGTAGAAATGGTATTTGCAAAAGCAAGTTTGGTGAATCCTCCTCTTAGTCAGTTGAAGTCAATTGTGTATTTTAAGCTCACAAGTAATGCATTGATGTTACATAGCTTCTTATGTTATTGTTACTGCCTTGAAGTATTATTTTCATGTCTTCTACTACTGGTCCGTAGTTCCAAATATAAAAAATGATTATGACCACCAAAACAACAATGTCAAAGATTAAAGAAACTAAGTAAATGATACGCTCAAATTACACCTCCCTAAAGAAGCATAAGCGATCGTTATCAAGTAAAGAACCCAACTTGTAGGTTGGGGTCGATCCCACGAGAAAAATGGTTTAGGCTTTACTTTAACCAACAATTATATTCAATTAGTCAAATTACTTCCACAAACAGGTAATTAAAGGGGGGATTTATAAAAACAAATTGTACGAATTCAGTAAGTAATCAGTAAACAAAAGTCAATTTCTTTTAGTTGTTATCAAGATGAGAAAATTAACTAGGGTATACGTGTTCACCACAAGCTCATAACTCAGTAATCCTAGTAATAGCAATCCTGTCCTACTGTATTACATGCAAAGTGATAAGTTAAGTATCTCTAAATCCTTGGTCCGGCATGTAGAGAATTTTACCCCGCACCTTGGTCCGGCTACGTGTGTATAATTTACAAACCCCTACCTTTACCTCATATTAGACATCATAATCGATGTTTGGCTTAGTTATTACTTCACACCAATCGACACTAGCGTATTAGATAATATCACACTAAATCTATGTTGATAATTCTTTTCTTGTTGATTACCTCCTTGGTCCGGCAAGTAGCAACAAGGCAAGTTCTAACGCGTGCACTCGTTAAAAAGACTTTTGACCGAAAGAATTATCAATGCATGCAAAACACTATTCAAGAATTGCTTATTTACTATTCATACT